>JAJOZX010011483.1:27500-108312 GCA_023014485.1 Bathynomus jamesi
GTCTTGAACTATGAGAGTATTCAGTACTTTGTCTAGCCTATTTTTAAACACATTTACACTTTGACTGGAAACAACCTCTGAGGGAAGTTGGTTCCAGATATTAACTATTTTATAGGAAAAGAAATTTCCGCAGACTGAGGTCCTAAATGTCTTTACACACTCAAATAGTGTGCAAGATTTCGTCTACCCTTTTCTTGAACTGATCCACAGAGGAACTGTTCACAACTTCCGAAGGTAACCTGTTCCATGTGTCACAGATCTTATACGTAAAGTAATTCCCACACACACTAGTCCTAAACCGTTTCAAATCCAACTTCCAACCGTTGTTGCGAGTTGGGTTATCATTTAAACTAAACATACTTCTAAAATCGACATCGTTCAACCCGCGTAAGAGCTTGAAAACCTCGATCAGTTGACCGCGCAGCCTCCGAGTTTCAAGCGAAAACAAGTTCAGGGCGCGTAACCGTCGATTGTAGCCCATATGCCTAACGGAAGGGATTAACTTTGTGGCCCTCGCCTGCACTCGCTCCAGCCTCTCAATATCTTTCCTGAGGGTGGGCGACCAGAACTGCACAGCATACTCCAGGTGCGGCCGAACAAGGGAATTGTACAGTGAGAGCACAATCTCCTTGTTCCGAAACTGAAATTGCCTTCTGATATAACCCAATAGTTTCTGGGCTTTCTTTTCCACCTCTACACACTGTTTCGTAAACTTAAGATCGCTGCTAATTAGCACACCCAAGTCCTTTTCTAAATCAGTCACCTCGATATTACTACCCAACATCGAGTAGTCCGACTTGGGATTGGCGTAGCCAATGTGCATTACTTTGCATTTACCCAAGTTAAACGGCATTTGCCATTTTTCGGACCACTCTCCTATCCTACCTATGTCCGCATGCAGTTCCTCGATCGCTTCGGGCGTCCCAACACTGGCCCCCAAGCTTGGTGTCATCAGCGAATTTGGCGATCCGACTGACGATGCCACCGTCGATATCATTTATGTAAATGATAAACAACAGTGGCCCCAAAACGGAACCCTGAGGAACCCCACTAGTGACCGAGGCCCAACCCGAACTAGCCCCTTTAATTACCACCCTCTGCCGCCTATTCCTCAGCCAGTTTTCAATCCACCTACCTATTTCCTCACCGATACCCAGCGCGCGCACTTTCGCCATTAGCCGGCGGTGAGGTACCTTATCAAAGGCTTTCTGAAAGTCGAGATAAAGTATATCAATCGCCCTACTCTTATCGTACTCACTCAACATGACGTGGAAAAACTCGAGCAAGTTGGTGAGACACGACCTATGCCGTCTAAACCCATGTTGGGAGTCCCCAAGCAGCTTGTAGGAGTCCAAATGGTCAACGATCCTATCAGCTATTATCCCTTCTAATAATTTACCTACAACTGAAGTGAGACTAATGGGACGATAGTTCCCTGGACTTTCGTGATCCCCTTTCTTAAAGATAGGGGTCACGTTGGCTTCCCTCCAGTCACCAGGCACCTGGCCCATCTCCAACGATTTGTTGAAGACTGTAGCCAGGTGGGGAGCCACCTGGTCGCGCACTTCTCGGAACACTCTGGGGAGAAACTGGTCTGGCCCAGGAGCCTTAAACGCGCTGTTTGTCTATTCTATCGGCAACGACTGTCGCGGTACATCTAACACTATCCAGGCCAGCACCTTCGTGCCTCACGCCTGGCTCAGGGATGACGCGGGTATCCTCCCTGGTGAACACTCCCGCAAAGTACTCATTAAGCACATTAGCGATGTCCGCGTCGGAGGCCCGCAGAACGCCGCTTCCGTCCTTTAACGCAGTGGTTCCCAACCGGTTTTGGCTTATGGCCCCCTTAGGAACCTTATTTTTTCCTGTGGCCCCCATAAGCATTATTTTCAGTAGGTAATATGCAGATTAACTCTATTTTACAAAAACAAATATATATAAAGGATATTAAAACAACTATTTGTATTCAGGTACAATATTATTTGTCACATAGGACTATAAACATAACAAAAACTAAACAGTGGCTAACAAAAATTTGCAGTTATTTGCTTATATTATGTATTAATTATAAAAAAATATATCAAAAGAAATACTGTACTTATAGCAATCTATTATAAATTAAAAAAACTAGTAAAATTACTACAACTTCGCAATATTAGGGTAAACAAATAAGAGCTACTTACACACTACAGCGACGATCCACGTGGTAAACAGACTGTAAGGATTTCAACCTGAGGTATTTTTATCAAGTCAACAACGCTGCCAGGCGCATAACGATCAAGCGCACAATGGAGTGCGCCGTACAATAAGCTTGTAAGATGCAAAATATTTGTTTACAGATAAATTCAAATTCTATTATAAAATATCTAAAAAAAAGGAAAATATGTATTAATAATTTTTTAAAATGTAATTCAACTACATAAATTAAAATTATCTATTGGCCTAACTATAATTTAGGCTTCAATAGGTTGAGTCCTGTGGCCCCCTTCATGGAGTCTGTGGCCCCTCTAAATCTTAACATTTTCATGTGGTCCCCGGTTGGGAAACACTGCTTTAACGGACCTATCATGCCTCTAATGGGCTTTCTACTATTAACATAACTGAAGAATTCCTTAGGGTTCCCCTTGCAGAGGCTTGCCACCCGTAGTTCTTCGTTACGTTTCGCTAGCCTAACCTTCACCTTCACTTCCCTACACAGGCGGACATACGCTTCAGTGTTCTCGTGGGAACGATTGGCCTTCGCCCTCCTATACGCTACTTTCCTATTTCGGATAGCCGAAGCGATGTCACGATTGAACAACTTAGGCTGCGTTGAAGCAGGGGTGATCGGTTTGAGGGTATGGCAGCAGACTGCAGCACCATAAACTCGTCCCGGAATGCACTCCACACTCCCTCAACATCGCCGCCAACCTCTAACCCCATCTCTCCTACGCTATCCCTGAGGCTAACAAAGTTCGCCCGCCGGAGATCGAGCTTACTGCCTCTCGAGTTACTACGCTTCACCCGAGGGACGCACACACGGAACCTAATAAGACCGTGATCACTCCCGCCCAATGATTCGTCAACGGTGAGGCCAGTGACGAGGTCGTGAACACTAAGTCTAGAACGCTTTCGCCTCGTGTAGGCTCGTTGACCCACTGAGTGAGGAAGTTCTCATCAGCAAAGTCAACTAGCCTCCTCCCTTCAGCATCGGCAGTCCTGTTTTCCCACTTTATGCCGCGACAGTTGAAGTCTCCTAAAACTACACACACCCTATCCCCTAGCAGGCTACTGAGTTCGGTGTACAGGGCTGTATCCTCCTCGAGGAGGAGATGCGGAGGTCTGTACACCAAGATTAACCTATAGCTCGTCCCTCCCACATTCAGATCGACGCCAAGCAGCTCCTGTTCCGACCGGAACTGGCAGTCAACCGGACTCAACGTGTCTCTGACGTATATTAGTACCCCACCCCCCTTCCCACGGGTGCGGTCTTTGCGAGAGAGAGAGAGAGAGAGAGAGAGAGAGAGAGAGAGAGAGAGAGAGAGCCTGACTTTAATTTGTATTTCGAATGAGAAATCTTAGATTAGTGAAAAAGAAAGTGTGCAATTACTAATTAAGGTTGATGCTTCATGAATGCAGTCAAGTGATTAAATACTAATGAAGTAATTCAGCAAATTAATCAGCGAGACATCAGAAACAATTTAACATAACAGAGAAAAATAGTTTGTGTATATATATATATATATATATATATATATATATATATATAGATATATATATATATATATATATATAGAGAGAGAGAGAGAGAGAGAGAGAGAGAGAGAGAGAGAGAGTTCCTGTTATTAAACTAGTGCATTTTTTAATTATTCTAGCAGTAGTAGGAAACTAGATAGAAAAATATAAGGCGGGTAAGGAAAAAGGTTGAAGTAAATACCTTGACATTGAAAAACTAGCCAAGGAAATTTTACAAGGGGAGAATATATAAATTAGTTTTACAACTAGCGGAGCGACCCGGCGTTGCCGGGGTGGATGTTGAACGCTATATATATATATATATATAGTATGTATATGCCCGGTTAGGTAAACTGAATGCCCGGTTAGGTTAATTGAATGCCCGGTTAGGTCAACTGAATGCCCGATTAGGTTAATTAAATGGCGGGTTAGGTCAACTGAATGCCCGATTAGATTAATTGAATGCCCGGGTACGTTAATTGAATGCCCGGTTAGGTTAATTGTACACCCTTGACGATTGGTTAGGTTAAGTCATGATATTTTCGTTAAAGCCAACGAAAATATCACGACTTAACCTAACCAATCGTCATGACCTAACCTGGCATTCAATGAACCTAACCGGGTATTCAATAATTTTACCATAGGTTTCGTAATGATCTTGATGACGTCATTTAATATTTTAAAATTAATTATTTACTTTATTAACACCCACGTACACAACCTCGGGACCTAATCAATATGTGTGTGAAGTTTCATGTTTGTAACTGCTTCCATTTTGGAGTTATGGCTGATGGCTGGCACACACACACGTCTTTTTATTATTATTATTATTATAGATAAACAATAGACTGGTACAAATTTATAACCGAAAGACTTCCGAAAATCAACAATTTTTGATAAAGAAAAGGGGAAAATTGGTTTTGTAGGCAGGGGGTCCGAAATTTTCATAAAATGGAAAATAATTGCTATTTTCTTACTTACAGCGACAGGCATAATGATATTAGGATACCTAATAGAAATTTTGTAATATTTTAAAGTGGGGAAAATAAATAATTTTCTAAAAATGATCTTCAACTATAAAAGCGCATCTAATCAGATAACTTAATTAACGTATTTCTATGACAACTAAAAAATAGAATGATAAATCAATATCCTATCAAATTGTTTGTGTATACGTAAAATTATTTGCACAAAAGCCACAGTAATAAAACGCACAAAAGTCACGGTAAATAATTTCGAGTGTGGCTCGTTTAACTTTAAACTCGTGTTTATTTAAATTGCCCGTTTTAATTATGTAATTTTTTGTATTGAATCGATAAAGAAATCTTTTGTGAATCGAAAAATGTTAAAATTATAACAAATATCAAAATATTTTGTATAAAAATCATTGAATTTTAAAAATATCAAAATATTTTGTATAAAAATCATTGAATTTTAAAAATGCATGTTTGTTTTTAGTTTTTTGCAAAAAGTTCTTTATGAATTTTAAAATATATACTTTTTTTAAATTGAATCGATAAATAAATCTTTTGTGAATCGAATGATATTAAATGTTTAGTAAATATTGACTTATTTTGTGCCAAAATTATGATTAAAAATAAAAAATTAAAAAAAATGCGTGTACAGGCATGGGAAGAACTGTACCCCTAAAAGGGGGGAAGGAATTATGTTAGGGAATTTTTTTTTAGCATGGGCACTGCACAATAAAAGACGCATCGAATGGTGAAAACCGCATTGTTCTACACCAATTGTAGCGACCTGTAGGTGTGCGCAAAAAACTGTTACATACATACATACATACATACATATATATATATATATATATATATATATATATATATATATATAAGGCTTCATTTCTGAAATAGTATATTAGATTACCCTATATACGCATAGAAATCGTACACTAGATAGCATCGCTGTGGTAATCGAAATTCAACTACAGTACTTGGTATCGTCAAAAGAACCTTGAACATATGGTTTTGATTTTATACAAAATATTCAGCTCTATTTACTGAGGTATCGGACACACAAGACTCCTATAACCCACTCGAGGCTGGTCTAAAAAAAATTAAGAGAAGTAAAGGTTAAACTCTCCACGTCTTTATTCATGTACGCGCAGAGCTATCACGCCGGCAAAGTGATGAAATGCTTCTACAGGAAAAGGGTGGAAACAAGAATTAAGAAAAGAAATCAGGTTTTCCACACATGCCCTCACTCGTCACGTGCATCCAGTCACCCAAGAGAAAGACCCAGTTGCTAAGTGCCAATAAGCTCAGAGTGGACAGTTTGCGTTTTTCTAAGTCACCGATTACAGGTTCTTCACTAATCGACAGCGCCATTCATGTTTTATTACTCATTTTAAGCTAAACTTTCACCTTCAAATGTTTTAAACCTGAGATACAATCAAGTTTATGAAGTTTTCTGTCTTTCTGTATATATATATATATATATATATATATATATGAAAATTATTTCACGAAGGTAACACGTGAAAAATATTTATGATGAATAAAACCACGAAGGAAAGGAAACACAAAATGGTGCTCAAGCGCTTTCGTCTAATGACATCCTCAGGAACACTGAAGTATATAAAAAGGTTAAGCCTATATATAGGTTACAGAAAGAAAAAAAGAAAAATAAATAACATACACACACACACACACACATATATATATATATATATATATATATATATATATATACATACATATCTATATATACAAATACATACATACATACATACATACATATACAATAAACAGAGAAGTAAAAATAATAAAAATTAAAAATTAAAACCTTAAAGGATTACCAATGAGGCGTACAGATTGTAAGGAAAAATATCGATTTTTAGCACAAGATCAAATGGATTAAAAAATACAAATTTATACTGGGACTCTGCCGGGTTTTAACACAATGCTGCCTATGGTCAGGTTTCGATATATATAAAAAAATAAAAAATAAAATGCAAATTAAAAGTTAATCGATTTTTAGCACAAGATCAAATGGATTATAAAAATACAAATTTATACTAGAACTCTGTCCGGGTTTTAACACATTTCTGCCTATGGTCAGGTTTCGATATATATAAAAAAATAAAATGCAAATTAAAAGTTAATAAAGTAGAAGACAAGTTTACCAAAGATTTAATGTTTTACACTTCTTATCTAAGTCTGCTTTAAAGGAATTTAACATAACAGGATCGAGTTGAAAAAGACCTTTGCTTATGTTGAAGTTATTTGAAAGTTGGATAATGGCAGACTCAAGAATATTTCTATTAACAATGTTGCTTGAATGGAATAAAACTGAAGCATTATTCCAATCAATACAGTGGGCTAACTCTGACAAATGGACAAAAAGGGCACTGGACAACTGTCCTGTTCTAACGGAATATTGATGCTGTTTTATACGTGTGTGCAAATCCTTTCCCGTCTGACCTATGTAAAAGGAATCACATTGTTTACAACCAATTTTATAGATAATGCCTGAATTATTGGTAGGGCTATTTTTTACTATGATATTTTTCACAATATTGTTATATGAAAATACTACATTAATATCCAAAAGTTTAAGTACATTAGCAATGCCTAAAAAGCCCGGGAAAAATGGAAGTACTAAAATATTTTTTGACAAAGTACGAGTGTTAATATTGACACGATAGAAAGTTCGTTTTGCCTTGTTGAGACAAGATTCCATAAACGCAGATGGATAACACAAATCACTTCCAATACCGTTGATTTTTTCCAATTCGGCATCAATGTATTCCGGACTGGCGATCCTAAGGGCGCGGAGAAACATTGATGAAAATATGGCCTTCTTAATGGGGGTATCATGTCCCGAGTAAAAGTGTACGTAGGACAAATTGTTTGTCGTTTTCCGATAGATACTAAACTTAAAACCTGGGCTTTCCCTATGTACACGCACATCCAAAAATGGGATTGAATTGTCTTGCTCAACTTCTAAAGTAAACTTAATGGAGGGGACTTGATCATTTAACTGAAGGAGGAAGCTATCCAGGTCACGATTCATGGGCCAGATACACAAAATATCGTCGACGTACCGCAACCAAGGGATGCCAACCCCCAGGATTCTCGGAATATAGGTAATTTCGAAAAACTCCATATAAATATTGGAGAGGAGGGGCGATAAGGGGTTGCCCATAGCCATCCCAAAAACTTGTTGATAATACTCGTTATTGAAAGTGAATTTACAGTCTTTGATGCAAAGCTTAATGAGTTCCAAAACAATGTGTGAAGGTAGTGGCAGGTCATACTTATGTAATTCTTGGGAGAGAAAGTCAAGCATATCGTCAATCGGCACTTTTGTAAACAATGAACAAACATCAAAACTAATCAATTTATCGTTAGTTTCAGTACGTACATTATTCAATTTTTCCGTAAGATCCATGGAATTTTTTACATGTGAATCAGAGATAGTTCCGAGAATGGGGGACAAGACTTTGACAAGCCATTTGGAGAGTTTATAAGTAATAGAGCCCACCGAGCTAATAATAGGGCGCATAGGGTTACCAGGTTTGTGGGTTTTAATAAGACCGTAAAGGTAGGGCAGAGCAGGTGAAGTGGACATGAAAAGCGGAATTAAGTTCTTATGATCTTTGAGAAGGCGTTTCAAGCCACTATTAAATGATTTGATGACGTCATCCTGCGGGTTCTTCCTAAGTTTGGTGTATGTGGCGGGGTCCTGGTCAGACGGGAAAGGATTTGCACACACGTATAAAACAGCATCAATATTCCGTTAGAACAGGACAGTTGTCCAGTGCCCTTTTTGTCCATTTGTCAGAGTTAGCCCACTGTATTGATTGGAATAATGCTTCAGTTTTATTCCATTCAAGCAACATTGTTAATAGAAATATTCTTGAGTCTGCCATTATCCAACTTTCAAATAACTTCAACATAAGCAAAGGTCTTTTTCAACTCGATCCTGTTATGTTGAATTCCTTTAAACAGATTAGATAAGAAGTGTAAAACATTAAATCTTTGGTAAACTTGTCTTCTACTTTATTAACTTTTAATTTGCATTTTATTTTTTTATATATATCGAAACCTGACCATAGGCAGCAATGTGTTAAAACCCGGACAGAGTTCTAGTATAAATTTGTATTTTTATAATCCATTTGATCTTGTGCTAAAAATCGATTAACTTTTAATTTGCATTTTATTTTTTTTTTTATATATATCGAAACCTGACCATAGGCAGCATTGTGTTAAAACCCGGCAGAGTTCCAGTATAAATTTGTATTTTTATAATCCATTTGATCTTGTGCTAAAAATCGATATTTTTCCTTACAATCTGTACGCCTCATGGTAATCCTTTAAGGTTTTAATTTTTAATTTTTTATTATTTTTACTTCTCTGTTTATTGTATATATATGTATGTATGTATGTATGTATTTGTATATATAGATATGTAGTATATATATATATATATATATATATATATATGTGTGTGTGTGTGTGTGTATGTTATTTATTTTTTCTTTTTTTCTTTCTGTAACCTATATATAGGCTTAACCTTTTTATACTTCAGTGTTCCTGAGGATGTCATTAGACGAAAGCGCTTGAGCACCATTTTGTGTTTCCTTTCCTTCGTGGTTTTATTCATCATAAATATTTTTCACGTGTTACCTTCGTGAAATAATTTTCATATAATGCTCACCACGCGTTCCTTCGGCTTGCTGTTCCCTCTCTTGTCTCCGTTTGTGTCCGTGTTTTCTTCTACATTAATGAAGGGGCATGCAATTCGTATCCGACGGAAGTTTCTTACTAAGTGTCTGGAGGAGCAAGTTCTTCCCAAATCCCTGCTTCCGATTCGCCTCAGACAAATTGACGACCATCCGTTCAACAACTTCAGCAGATTAATTTTAAAGAAACATATTGAAGTCACCAGACAAAATGAGTGGTCCGCCTTCAAAAATTTAAACATCGCCAAACATAATTTTGTAACCGTTATTCCCCAACCGTGGATCCAACCTTTGTTTGATGAAATTTACAACGAGTTGCGTCGGAGAACTACTTCACTTCGTAACATTTTGGATCGAAAAATTAAAAGTCTCATTCGAGATAGTCAGTGGAGTAAAAAAGCAAGCTCAAAGTGTGTTTTGAACCTTTCTTCGAAAAACATTAGTGACGATGCAAAAAGTGCCCTTGGATATGGTATGTCCTTTTTTATTGTTAAAAAACCTTCGGCTTTACAAATTTGTTACAGTCTCGCGTGTTTTGAAAAACAGTGTAATCTCCCTCAGTATTTGTTTAACATAGTTAAAGGCCTCGTTTATAGTGCGGCGAATGGTAATTACGAAGATAACTTTCCTAAACGTTTTCGCAATAGCCTCTCACAATTAAAAAAAGATGGGGAGCTCCATATTACTAAAGCAGACAAGGCTAACACCATAGTTATTATGGACAAAGTGGACTACATCGGAAAGATGAACGAGCTTCTCCAGGACCCCGCCACATACACCAAACTTAGGAAGAACCCGCAGGATGACGTCATCAAATCATTTAATAGTGGCTTGAAACGCCTTCTCAAAGATCATAAGAACTTAATTCCGCTTTTCATGTCCACTTCACCTGCTCTGCCCTACCTTTACGGTCTTATTAAAACCCACAAACCTGGTAACCCTATGCGCCCTATTATTAGCTCGGTGGGCTCTATTACTTATAAACTCTCCAAATGGCTTGTCAAAGTCTTGTCCCCCATTCTCGGAACTATCTCTGATTCACATGTAAAAAATTCCATGGATCTTACGGAAAAATTGAATAATGCACGTACTGAAACTAACGATAAATTGATTAGTTTTGATGTTTGTTCATTGTTTACAAAAGTGCCGATTGACGATATGCTTGACTTTCTCTCCCAAGAATTACATAAGTATGACCTGCCACTACCTTCACACATTGTTTTGGAACTCATTAAGCTTTGCATCAAAGACTGTAAATTCACTTTCAATAACGAGTATTATCAACAAGTTTTTGGGATGGCTATGGGCAACCCCTTATCGCCCCTCCTCTCCAATATTTATATGGAGTTTTTCGAAATTACCTATATTCCGAGAATCCTGGGGGTTGGCATCCCTTGGTTGCGGTACGTCGACGATATTTTGTGTATCTGGCCCATGAATCGTGACCTGGATAGCTTCCTCCTTCAGTTAAATGATCAAGTCCCCTCCATTAAGTTTACTTTAGAAGTTGAGCAAGACAATTCAATCCCATTTTTGGATGTGCGTGTACATAGGGAAAGCCCAGGTTTTAAGTTTAGTATCTATCGGAAAACGACAAACAATTTGTCCTACGTACACTTTTACTCGGGACATGATACCCCCATAAGAAGGCCATATTTTCATCAATGTTTCTCCGCGCCCTTAGGATCGCCAGTCCGGAATACATCGATGCCGAATTGGAAAAAATCAACGGTATTGGAAGTGATTTGTGTTATCCATCTGCGTTTATGGAATCTTGTCTCAACAAGGCAAAACGAACTTTCTATCGTGTCAATATTAACACTCGTACTTTGTCAAAAAATATTTTAGTACTTCCATTTTTCCCGGGCTTTTTAGGCATTGCTAATGTACTTAAACTTTTGGATATTAATGTAGTATTTTCATATAACAATATTGTGAAAAATATCATAGTAAAAAATAGCCCTACCAATAATTCAGGCATTATCTATAAAATTGGTTGTAAACAATGTGATTCCTTTTACATAGGTCAGACGGGAAAGGATTTGCACACACGTATAAAACAGCATCAATATTCCGTTAGAACAGGACAGTTGTCCAGTGCCCTTTTTGTCCATTTGTCAGAGTTAGCCCACTGTATTGATTGGAATAATGCTTCAGTTTTATTCCATTCAAGCAACATTGTTAATAGAAATATTCTTGAGTCTGCCATTATCCAACTTTCAAATAACTTCAACATAAGCAAAGGTCTTTTTCAACTCGATCCTGTTATGTTGAATTCCTTTAAAACAGATTTAGATAAGAAGTGTAAAACATTAAATCTTTGGTAAACTTGTCTTCTACTTTATTAACTTTTAATTTGCATTTTATTTTTTTATATATATCGAAACCTGACCATAGGCAGCATGTGTTAAAACCCGGACAGAGTTCCAGTATAAATTTGTATTTTTATAATCCATTTGATCTTGTGCTAAAAATCGATTAACTTTTAATTTGCATTTTATTTTTTTTTTTTATATATATCGAAACCTGACCATAGGCAGCATTGTGTTAAAACCCGGCAGAGTTCCAGTATAAATTTGTATTTTTATAATCCATTTGATCTTGTGCTAAAAATCGATATTTTTCCTTACAAATCTGTACGCCTCATGGTAATCCTTTAAGGTTTTAATTTTTAATTTTTTATTATTTTTACTTCTCTGTTTATTGTATATATATGTATGTATGTATGTATGTATTTGTATATATAGATATGTATGTATATATATATATATATATATATGTGTGTGTGTGTGTGTGTATGTTATTTATTTTTTCTTTTTTTCTTTCTGTAACCTATATATAGGCTTAACCTTTTTATATACTTCAGTGTTCCTGAGGATGTCATTAGACGAAAGCGCTTGAGCACCATTTTGTGTTTCCTTTCCTTCGTGGTTTTATTCATCATATATATATATATATATATATATATATTAGACGTCGTTTCGCACAAGGATCCTTATTCATGAGGAGCTTATGAGCTTCTACCTCGCTTTTTTTTAATTGACTTCGTAGAAAAGGGGGATCACCTGAAGATCAGGGCCCCCAGCCTTCTTTAGTTAACCTTATAAGGCTAATTAACGAAAATATCACGACCTAACCTAGCCAATCGTTAGATCAACTGTACGCCCTTGACGACTGGTTAGGTTAGGTCGTGATATTTTCGTTAGTTAGCCTTATAAAGCTAACTAAAGAAGCTGGGGGCCTGATCTTCAGGTGATCCGAAAAGGGAGTTACTTTCTTGAGCTCTCCATCTCACAGACACACCTGTATCATCTGTGATTGTTCTCAGTCAGGTGTTTAGTGTTTAGTTTCTTGAAACTGTTCACATGCACGCTGGTAACATCAGCAATATTGCTTTTTTTGTAACTGGTTAATTAATTTGATCGTCAAAGAAGAAAATTATTCTCGTTCATAACTGAGAATGTTCGTTTTGACTTTCCTTTTTTTCCAAATGTTTATGTGGTTATAAAGTTAAATTTTAGATTTAGGAACCAGATTTTCATTTATTGCCATGCATATGTAAAGTATGGTGTAAGCCTATTTCTCTTCTCAACAATGAGTTTAGATTTGCATGCATACATACATACATACATACATACATACATACATTACATAGGCCAGGGGGGGCCAGGGACGTGCGGTGCGTAATAACTCAGGGTAGGCAGTAGGCACTAATAAAATCAATTGCCAACAAAGGGTCTGAAAACTGTATTAACAATAATTACCATCGAAATACAGAAATTAGGCATGCATCGCATTGTTACTCAACTTAATAAAACTGGTCAGAATTTCATAGCTATTTTATACCAACTAATATCCCGGTAATTAATAAAAATATTAAAAGTTCAAAATAAAATTTTAGTTATGTAAGTATTTACTTACATTATTTGTAAATAAATTCCATTCGTCTCTCCTTCTGAAGAAATATTTCTGTAACCATGTCATAAAAGTTGCGTGTAGTACTTTGTTCCAGTTTCATGAACCTTTCTTTTTCTATAGAGATTAAAGCAAGCGATGAAAGCCTTTCATGTGTCATTCGATTCCTAGTGCATGTTTTAATTCTTTTTAAAGCTGAAAATGTTCGCTCAACTGAAACAGTTGTAGCTGGAATTGTAAGGACCAATTGCGGCAGTTTCACTGCTTCAGGAAATGTTTGTTCCAGTTCATTTTTAAAAATGAAGACAAGTAAATCTTTAATAGATTTGTCTCGTAACATTGGTGCAGTATAGATTCCAGCCAAATCAGCTTTTAGTCTTACGAAATCAAAGAAGTTAGCATAATAACTAGCCATTTCGGCAAACTTCTTACTATCAACTATTATTATTTTACTAAAGTAATAAACCGCAAATTTTTGAAGTCATTATATCTAGCTTCCATTTGTTTAATTATATCATTCAATATAAGACAAAAAATTCTCCCTCTTTCTTAATTGGATGTTTTATGCGACAATTGGATTCAGCAAGGTTATTTTCTATACAATTCTCTTCAAACTTCTCATAAAAAACACCAAAATTTTTAAGCATATCTTCTAATGATTGTATTGTGTTATTGATTCTTTTAATGCAATATGGAATATCTATTATTTTAGTTTGCAAGATATTAAAGAGTAGCTCAGTTTTATTGAAAATTTCTTCATAGGTCATTAGTAGAAAGTATGTAGAGTCTTTTGTCAGCCAATTATAAAACCCATTACTCTTTATTAAAGTATCTGCATCCTAAGATAAAGGATTGCTATTCATATGTTGGAAAACTGCAGTTGCGTTGCCACGCTGTTACATCATACGCCCGCCCCATGGGTTGCTTCGTAGGCAGGTTAAAACTTGCCTTTATTTCCTATTGTTTTAAAGGAAAAAGTTTGGATTGACGGCACGCGCTACGAAGAATTTAGCTATTATAATTTATATGCAGGATAAAAAGCATAGCAATATGTGCCTGCTTCAGCATTACACATAATGATACATACAAAATTAGCATGAAATTTGTATGTATTTTAAGAGAAAGCATTAAGGAACTGAAAGAATGAAGTTTAATTAACGAAAAAAGTAACTTTTTTATATTTTTATATTTTATGCTAGGGTAGGCACTGCCTACCTTGCCTACCCTGAGTGCACGTCGCTGTTACATACATACCCATATAGTAATTACCCATTTTCCATTTCCAGTAGGGTGGGCTGGGCATGGCGTTTGAGATTGCTACTGAACACACTGAAATCATTTACGCACACAAAGATACAAAGGGAATAAGGTACCACCCTCAACCTTAGGGCTCCAACATTATCATTCATGACATGTTACGGTATACGATACCTCTAATGGTATTTCAGGTCAGACCAACGTCTCCATTTACACATCTCACAAACCGCTTCCAGTTCTTTATGTTTCTTGTTAAATCTTGTGCCATAATTATGTCATCCACATAGTTACTAATTACATTTTTCTATGTTTTACACAATCTTCCTCTACTTATCATGCCTATACACTCAATATTATACAGGTTTGTTACAATTATTTCATTTTTCGTTCTCTCTATATGACCACACGTCCACACCAACATAGCATACTGTCCTTCATCTTCATCTCCGATTACTTTTTTCCCTTTACACCTTACCCGAACATCCTCATCTTTTATACGGTTAACCAGTGTTACACTAATTTTGCTTCTTAAATTATTCATTTTAACTGCTCTCGCTTTTGATTGTGAATTATCATGCCAAACATGTGTCTCACATTCATAAATCAGTGTTGGCACCAATGTATCTTCAACCTCTTGTTGGAACTACATTCAAGCATTTTTTCTTTCTACCAGGGCTTTTATCGCACCCATGACTTGTTTACTTTGCTTCACTACTTTCAATTTCCAATGTCTTTGTTTTAACTCTTTTGTAAATCAAACACCCCAGATATTTAAATGCTTTCACAACTTCTAAATTTTTTCCCTTCACTGAACTATTATATGCTGGCTCTCCTCTCTCAACGCCAGAACCTTACTTTTACATTTACGTTCAACAACTTTCTTTCACATCCGTCAGCTAAACTTGTCACTGTTCTCCTTAATTCATCCTTTGACTTACCAAAAGCATCACGTCAACAGCATACATCAGGTATGACATCAGCCACTCATTCTCTTCCAAATTCAGGTTTATTCCTCTCTTCAACATTCTTTCATTTCACGCATTACCCCATCTATATATACATTACACAGCCGTGGTGGCATCACGCAGCACTGCCATACCCCAGCATTAATAACAAACCAGTAATTTAATTCCCCTTTGGCGCTTACACAAGCACTAATGCCCACGTAAGAGCTTTCTACTACATATATTTTTTTTATGTAGTAAGAAGGGGCCAAGGGCGAAAGCTCGCAAAAACGCCTCTCCCTGAGAGAAGAAGAAGAAGGGAGCCAAAACCGAGGTCCAAAGTTTCCAAGATGTCTGGGCACACTACGTTTGAAAGATTGGAGGTCATAGATTGGAGGAAAGATGGATTGAGGAAGGTTGTTTAAGAGATGACCGGTTGAGTAAATGAAATAGTGAGAATACCGATTAACCCTTGTATTGGAGAACTAGACAAAAAAGGGTTGAAAATGTGTCGAAAGCCTAGTACTACATACTCTCCTTAAAGGAGGTGGCATGCAAATTAGAGAGTGCAGAAGAGTAGTGTCCGTTATAATAGTGATAGTAAAGAAAGAGTGAAGCAACACTGGAACAAAGAGAGAGGGACTGAAGACAGTTATTAAGAGGCGGGAAAATGATGAGACGAAAAGCCTTTGATTCCACAAGGTCAAATAGAACTGTATGGGTTGAGCCACCACATATCAGAAGTGTACTCCATAATGGGGCAAACAAGACCGCTGTACAGAGACAGCGACTGAGTGGGGTGAAGAAACTGCGGAGCCGGTACAGCACACTTAACGTCTTAGAAGCTATTATATAAAAAGTTGTATTGTGGTAGCTGTATACGATCATAATAATTGTTTATCTTTATGAATACAGACATTACAATATAATTACCTGTATGTCAATGAATGCATATTCAATTGTCCTTTATATATATATATATGTCTGTGTTATATGTTGTTGGACTCGGTTGTCCCCCCTCCACCGCACCTTCCCCAGTTGGGGTACCTTGACTATCACTGCGGCGTTGCCACATGTACGGAGTCCCTGTGAGGCGAGGAACATTACATATGCGGGCAACTGTACATTTATATGGATTTTGACATAATTGGGAAAAATAGTCGAGTCATTTCATTCAAGTCGCGTCACGAGTCAGAAGAAGCAAAGTCTCAAGTCAAGTCAAATCAAATTACACCCAAGTCAGAGTCAAGTCTCGAGTAAAAAAAAAAAAATAGGGACCCAAGTTCGCCTCGAGTCCCCATCTCTGCATCCGGAAGAATGTTCCCTTATCTAAGTAATTCCATTGCAAAATATGGTAATATACTTAATTTTAAATAGTCATTCTCTCAGCACGACGGTCTTTGGCATTCATCGAAGAATTGATGCGACGATGGAATGATGACTTCTTGCATATAATAAATAAACAATGAATCCTTTTAAAAATGCATGGCACAGATTAGAATAAGTAGTTTAGGGTTTCATGCTATCCTTTATTTTTCATTGTCGAACAATATGTAATTGGGTACACGAGATAAGGGTATGCATGGTGTGAATGGACTCTGAAGCTCCTCTTCTCATTATACACTTTTTACTACTTTATATAAATCTTCTTTCACTACTCTTTTCTATCAGCAGTGACTGGGGAAGAAGAGCCTTGTCTATTCTATATTTTTATTACTGAAAGCTTTACACGGTTACGAGTGTAAACATGGTATGATAATATTCAGTTCTCTTTATTATCATTTGCTTGTCTTCTTTCTTTTTCTCTCGTTTCTACCTTTTTTGTTGGGACTGCCTCAAGTAGATCTTTTGGGTCTTTGCTAGATTGTAAACTTTTATAACTTATCTAAAACTGCTTTCTTCTTTCCCTGCCAAAGGATCTGCAATCTTTGTTAGTTTTATCAAGATTCTTCGTATATCTTTTGAAACTTTACTTGAAAGAGAGGCCCATAATTTTTACATTCGCTTCTTTTCCTTTTATTTTTATACAGTGGTACAATTACAGATTGTACCCAATAATCCGAAACACACCCACTTTTCCACGCTTCATGACATGTTTTCCACTGCCATTTAATCACCATTCTACCTCCACATTTAATCATTTCACAACATATGCCATCAATTCCTGCCTACTTAACTTTCTTCAGCTTGCATAATAAAACACTAAGTGTCTCGCGTCTTGCACTAATACATTACCATTTTTTATCTTTCATATTCTCAATCATTCCAACAAGCCGACCTTTCCACTTTCTCACTTCTTATCAGAATGACTTTCGTCTCTCCACATATATATATTGTTCATTCATCTCCCTTCTAAAGTCTTTATCACTCTCTTTTTACCTCTCGTTTAACATTTTTCTCGCATTATTTTTATAGCTCGTTACATTTCCTTTCATCACCGCCAAGCGGCTTTCTACCATTCTTTCTCAGCCTCTTTTCGGACTTTCTTTGTTCAAAATTAATTTACGTGATCTTCCCAAAACTTAGTTTTTTGAATCAATCGATTTCGGCTGTGACGTTTCTTTGAATTTCTTCTAATTGATTTTTTCTACTTTCTAATTACACAAAGGCGTTAAGACTGAGAAACACTACTTTTTTATCATTAAGTTTTTTAGCAAAGGAATCATTATATTACTGTCCTCTCTTTTAAAGGTTCTTAGTATCTCTCCTGATATTCTTTTGACTTTATTCATTTTATATATATATATATATATTATATATATATACACAGTATATATATATATATACACACACACACACTTTTTTATGTAGGAAGGAGGCGCCAAGGGCGAGCACCCGCAAAAATGGCCCCTATAGAAGGAGTAGAGAGCCGAAATCAAGGTCTTCGATGCTCTTAAAACAATACCTTTTTTATTAATTTTGAAAAGATTGTGTAATGTGTATGATGCTGCATATATGTGTAGTGAGGAATAGAGAGAGAAGTGTATTTG
Organism: Bathynomus jamesi; assembly: GCA_023014485.1. Classification (NCBI taxonomy): domain Eukaryota; kingdom Metazoa; phylum Arthropoda; class Malacostraca; order Isopoda; family Cirolanidae; genus Bathynomus; species Bathynomus jamesi. Next base: position 46,022 of record JAJOZX010011483.1, read on the forward strand.
AGAACATGCTGGACTGCTTATAGGGTAGATGAGACACGAAAAAAGATCATCTAAAGAGGACAGTGACAGGAGAAACGGGAGTTCCAGCACTCCCTGTCTCCCGCCTAACATCCTCTCCGGAGTACTTCTCTGGTCGATTGGTGTCTACAGTCTCCTCCTCCATATATATATATATATATATATATATATATATATATATATATATATATATATATATATATATATATATATATACAGGGTGTCCCGTAAGTCTGGACCCATAGGGAAAAATAATAAAATTACAAAATAGTCCAAAAATTTATTACATAATCTGTTCAAAGTGTCCGCCGTTGTGTCGCACACATAGTTGAAGACGCAATCTCCACTGCGACAGCACTTTCTGAATCACAGTCGCAGAAATTTCTTGACACGCCTCCACAATGCGTGCTTTAAGGTGGAAAATGTTCTGAAGTTTGACCTCGTACACTTTGGCTTTCAAGTGGCCCCACAAATAAAAATCATAATAAAAAATAATAAAAAAATAATAATATAAAATAAATAATACATAATAAAAAATATATTATAAATCCCTATGGGTCCAGACTTACGGGACACCCTGTATATATATATATAACAATAAATTTTTTAAATTTTTTGTTTCGAATTCTTTTCAATTGAATGGATATGTAAAATAATTTACTATTTGCAATTTACATCTTGCGGGATTTGACCTTTGTTACATAGAAGTCTCCCTTAAGCTCGAATAAAAGTGCCTAGCGGAAACCAGGGTAAAACGAGAATAATGAGAACGCTATGAGAATATTAGATAACGCTTCGAATACTAAAGGAATATTCAGCTTCAGGGCAACTATTATTCATCAATGCACATGAAAATTACTTTATGGTGACGAGCCTCGGAGTTCTGAGGACATGTGGTGTGTCGAGAATAATATATATATATATATATATATATATATATATATATATATATATATATATATATATATATATATATATATATATATACACGGGGTGTCCCATAAGTCCGGCCTCAAAGGAAAATTTTATTTTAAATTAAATTTACAAAGAAATACATTAAAAGTAAAACAAATGTTCAAATTGATTTTTTGTTTTAGGACCTTTTTCTTCGTTGCAGGTGTAATAACACGCAATGACAAAGATGGAAATGAGTTACACTCGTGAGGAAAAGGCAGACCCCTTTTCCTCACGAGTAAAACAAATATATACATTTGAGACTTCAAATGAAAATGAAAAGTTTGCTTAACATTTTAGCTGAGGGTGACTAACTCGTACATACATTTCAGATTTTCTATAAAAATGGCTAGTATAACCTACCGTGAGCTAACTGGGTATATTTAACCAAATCAAGCCTAGCCAAACTTAATTTAAACTAGTTTAACGTGAATTAAATCGACCATCATAAGGTCGAACCATGCAACATTACGCACGTTTAGAAATTTTCGACTCGTGCATATCGACTTTGTTCTCGTACACTGAATAAACGACATTGATAAGGAAACACGCAGAAACGCGTTAGCTTTTTTATTCCTTATTCTCCTCATAATTTGTTAAAAAAAAACATGAATCAGAAAAACGTTTTTGTTATTTCAGTTATATCCTTTAGAGACGCAGAGACACGTTTATTCCATAAACTATCATACAGGGAGAACCGGAATGACATGGAGATAAGAGATTTTTTTCAAGTTTGGAATCAAAAGATAATTGAGAAAAGTGAAGGAAAAACCTCTTGGCCTGAAATTTTATGGTATTGAGGGGATGAATCTGATTGCCAAGTTACAAATTATAACTTAAATTTTTAAAAACTTTACTAAAAATTGTTTAAAAAGAAAAATTTATATAATAATAATAATAATAATAATAATAATAATCTATACTATAATAAGAGAGCTGTCCTGTCTGTCTGTCTGTCTGTCTGTCTGTCACACTCAGAAATTGTGAGAAAAAATTGAGAAAAAAAAATTCAGAAATTGTATTACGGGCGGCAATGTGAAGCTCAAGATTTTCATGACTGTTCTTTTCTGTAGTTTAGCAATGGGGAAGGGTGAGGGTGGGGGGAAGGGTGAGGGTGGGGGGAAGGGTGAGGGTGGGGGGAAGGTGAGGGTGGGGGAAGGGTTGGGGTGGGCGGAAGGGTGGGGGTGGGGGTAATGGGGGATGGTGTGGTGGTAATGGGGAGGGGTGGGGGTAATGGAGGAGGGGGTTAGCCCCCAAGTTGTATGAATGGGGGTGAGGAGGTTTTGGGAGATACCAGATTCAGAAATGTTGACACAATGTGAAGCTCAAAATTTTCACGGCTGGGTTCTTTTTTGTAGTTTAGCCTGTCTAACCGTCAGCGAAGTGACGGGAACTGTACTAGTAATAATAATAATGCAACGTCTTTATTTTTTGTTTTTTTACACACTCCAAAAACTTCAACCTCGTTTTTTATGTTTGTCTTTTTTAAATGTTGCGAAAAAGTAATCTATACTATAAAAAGCAGTCCTGTCCGTCCGTCTGTAGACGGAACCGTGCACAGACTAAACGGCACAACGGAAAATTCTGCAACAACCACAAACTGATAGCCCATGAGCTGACGATGTGCTCTGTCAAGTTTCCCGGTCCTAGGTCACTGGTTACTGGGTCCGAAGGCCCCAGCACCGCGATGAAACTACAGAAAAGAACGCAGCCGTGAAAATCTTGAGCTTCACATTTATACTGTGATATATATATATATACTGCTACCCGCAGTGGGGAGAGGAGTGGGGCCGCAATATTCCCTCTAATTTTTTTTAGTCCGTGTGCGCCAGAAATTTTCGTGGTGCCTACATTTAGATTCATGGTGAAAAATTGTGCAAACTTTTCTGAGCGCTATTAATTATCTTCAAAATGAAATATATATAAATATTAAATACTTAATAAATATTATTTCCATAAGGTGATAGCTCGATCATTACGGTACTATTAAATGGATATTAAAAAACTGTTTACAATATTATATATTCTTAAAAAAGAAAACATTTTATCCATTCTAAAAATATGAATAAAATAAAATAAAATAAAATTCAACAAAATAACGAAATAAAATAAGAATAACATTAATTGAAAATGACTATTTTAGTTATCATTTCTCAAAACAATTTTCAGCATTTGGCAATTTAAAATAGATAATCAAGATTAATACATGATTTTATCCATTCACAAAATAGGAATAAAATAAAAAATAATTTTATTTTTTATGAATTATGAGATAATTACAATTCGTTTTTACGCAAAAATAAGAAAGAGAAGGTGTATATTCAATGCGTTAATGTATAAAAGAAAAAAAATGCAAATACATAGTTAAAAAAATCCGTATTGCGTAATTGCGCGGACGTCGGCGAAGTCGGGCGGAAGGGGTTAATACTTAAAAGAGCGACTCTGTATAGAGTATGTTGATGCAAATGGTCAGACCTTTTGTGTGACAGTAAATTTTTGAAATTACTTCATTTACTGTCGTGACTCATGATACGCTTGAACCTGTGCGCATTTTATTTTGATGTGTGCGCGGGTTTCACAACGCGTGTGCGCGCACCTTAGAGGGAACATTGGGTGGGGTATGTTTTTTTACTTTTGTGTGTGGGGGTAATGGGGTAGTGGGGATGGGAGGGTAATGGAGTAGAGGGTTGGGGTAATGGGGGTAAAGGCGTTTTTTTTAATTTTGTAGCTTAGCCACTTCTTCCTACGAGGGCCTCATATAATAAAAAAAATACATGAAAAAGTGAAAAAAAAAATTCTTTTTCTCTTTACATTTGTGATTGATTGGATAGCCTGAAAGGACTCACAATTTGATTGGGATATTAAGCTCCATTCTTTCATCGATTTGCAGTTACGATTCATTACAATTTTTGTAATTATATTACCGATATTTTATAAAGTATTGGTGGTTACGATTGTACCATCCAGTGATATGCCATATTTTTGTCGCTTAGCCACTTCTTCCTATGAGGGCTTCATATAATATAATTTTAAATCTACAACCAATAAAAAAAATGAAGTAGTGAAAAAAAAATCCGGAGGGCGATAGCGAGCTACCGCTTGAGTACTTACTATTCATCGATTCTGAACATAGAAATAATGCGCTTTGCTTTGTTTCAACTTTTCCTCTAGCGTGTTAAGATTTTCATCGCTTGATATATGGTTTCGGATGTGAAGCTCAAGATTTTCATTGCTGCGTTCTTTTTTATAGTTTTATTGACCGAATAATTGAACCCTCAGTAATTGGGGGTCAATTATTCGGTCAATAAACTATAGAAAAGAACGCAGCAGTAAAAATCTTAAGCTTCACATCCGAACCAATTGTATCAAGATTTGTAAAGCTTAAGATTTTCATGGTTTGCGTTCTTTTCTATAGTTTATTCACCGAAACTACTGACTCCCCAATTACTGGACTGAAGGCCCCAGCACCGCGGGCCATTTTTGCTAGTTTTATTTAAGATATAAACCTAAAAGTGATTACATAATGTAAAAAACCATCTTTTAACACATCTTAGGATCATATTAACTCTTACTGGTGAATATACACTATACAGGGTGTCCAAGAAATAATGATGCAAACAATTGGTCAGTTTTTCTTATAATCATTCTTCTTCTTCTCTTCTTCCTTCCGCAGCTTATTATCCCATCTTTACATGGGGTCGCTGTTTTTGGTTCGTCTTCTCCACCTCTCCTCTGTCGTATACCACGTCCTCCTCCAAATCCTTCTCCCTGATGTCCGCCACCACACAGTCCCTCCATCTCGTCTTCGGTCTTCCTCTTCTTCTCCGTCCCGGCAACTCCATCTCCAGCACTCTGCGCCCACATACTCCTCCTCTCTTCTCCTGACGTGTCCATACCACCTCAGCCTGGCCTCCTGCACCTTCTTAGATGCTTCCGCCACCTTCACTGTTCCTCTTATATGCTCATTTCTGACCCTATCCTCCTCGTCACTCCACACATCCATCTCAACATCTTCATTTCAGCACATCGATTTTTCTTTCATTGGCACAGTCTCCATTCATACAACATTGCCGGCCTCACCACTGTTTTGAATACCTTTCCCTTCAGTTTCGAAACTGGGACCCTCTTATCACAGAGCACCCCTGATACGTCTCTCCAGTTCTTCCACCCCGCTGTATTCTACAGTTTATCTCTCTCTCTGCTCCCCACTCTGCATCCACTGTTGACCGCAGTATTTAAAATACTCCACCGTCTTAACACGCTCTCCACTCAATGTCACTTCCCCTCCTCGGTCCTGCTGCACATCACATCTCATATATTCATCGTCTTTCGGCTAATTCTCATCCCCTACTTTGCCAACGCCTCTCTCCAATTTTCCAACTGCTGCTCCCACCTCCTCTTTCGTCTCCCCACTCAACACAACATCGTCTGCATACATCATGCACCACCAACCATACATCCATTCATCAATATGTATTCAATATACGTGGTTATTTACATTTCCAAACTGTCCAAGTTTAGAACGCTTTCGCAAGATGACCACTTTTGGCGCTACACTGTGTATTCGACGATCGAATTTCATTAAAACATTACCAAGATGATCTTGCGGAATGGTTCCAGTGACCTCTGTTCTTTTGAAGGAGTTCTGCCAGAGTACTAGGTTTGTCATAATACACGAGTGTTTTAACATACCCCGAAAGAAAAATATGCGAAGAAATTAAGTCAGGTGGCTGAAGTGGCCATACTAACGGTCCACCACGACTAATCCAGTTGCATCTGGAAAATTGCGAACAAAAACAGGCAAAATGGGAAGTTGCCCCATTTTGTTGAAAGACTACACTTCTTATGTCAACTCCAATAGTCCTTAGTTGGGAAAAAAAAATATGCATACAACAAGTTAGGTATAGTTTGCTCCAGTCACTATACGGATCGTCAAAGAAAAATGGACCGATTATACAGTCCCGTGAATCCCGTTCATGTTGATGTGTTTCAGCACTGGATAAGCCACCTGTAGTGAACGGTTTATTTATATCTTTTTCTTCATTCTTTACTTATTTACCGCTTCTTCCTACTTTACTATATCTCTATTGCTCTTTATTTCATTTAACGCTTTGTTTCTCTACACTCTTTTTGCCGTATCGTATATATATATCATGGTAGCGCGCCTAGACCTGACTCTAAAAGACCGTTACAAAACGAAGGGGGGAAAGGTATAATAATACTCTTATTTAACACTTATTACGTTTTATTAATTTCGAAAATGGTTTAGTTAATTAGGGGATATGCGAGTATGAAATATTACTAAATATATTTCGGTCGGAGAGGGACAAAACAATTTAACTTTAAGATCACATGGTTCTAAATCTACGCGTATCGCGTCTGCCTCAAGACTGAGTATAGTGTTATATCTGCTCTTTGGGTCCCTTCAGGACTACCAATACCCATTTTAAACAATTTCATCACAATTTTAGTAAATTTATATTAAACATTATCTTATTTAATTAAACAAATTTATATCTTAACTAAGCATTACTACACTCGCATCACCCCCTTGAAAATAAGTTTTTCCATTAGGAAAACTTATTAATATCGTTTAACAATGTCAATAAATTTATTCAACAAACTTATATATTTTGCAATTTTTTTTTTTTTTTTTTTTTTTTTAACACTTATTCAAAGTTTAGAAATAGACAAGAAATAATAGAATGACAATTCCCATACATATATTGTATCATATTATAAAACCGAAAACTTTATAATTTTCACATTTGCATAAAATAACATTTCACTCTAATAATTAAATTACAACCTGTAACTAATCTATACATGCCAAAAAAATAACAGAAAATTTTCTTACAGTGGCTACACAAATCTCAAGTTCACAATCTATTCCCGCGATTTCTCATCAACGATCGCTTTACATTTGAAACAATTATTTGTATAGTTATACAGTTACTATCAGGGCAACATAGAAAAAAATAAGAAAAAGTTTACATAAAATACTGACCAAGAGCGCACATACTATTTCACGAAAAACACAACAAATATGGGCAATAATCGGACCCTTTTCACTTATAATTTCATTAGATAATAATCAGTACATTTGTTTGCTGGACGTTGTTTAGATGACACTCCGCACGCTGACAACGGATTTCAATTTTCAATCGCAGCTCTCCTGCTCACTTCGCTAGAATGCAAGGGATTGCATCAATCAATATGCAACAGGGCAGCACGCTATAATGGTTCCGCTCTCTCTCCAATGGCGAAAAAAAAAACAAGAGACGTCCAATTCTAAAAGGATCAGGGGGGAGATATCTGAAAGCGGGACCACGCGCTGGAATTGGACGGAATTTGCAATTCTAGAAGTCGATGAAGAAACTCGCCTTGTCTCATCTCCACTTTTGTCGGTGAACGCTGCTCTTCCTACGTCCAGCTGAAAGACTCTTCTACTGGCAACAATCAAACGATGACTCCGCCGTAGGCCGTTTCCCAACGAACCTACTGTATGTCTGTATGGACAGTACAGTCGTAGGCGCCCGTTCAAGCTCAAGTGGCTTGTCTACCGCGCGCTTTGTTGACACATATTTAGCGAAGCATTCGAGCAACGTGACCAGCTACTGCCCGAAAAATACCAGTAGACCATCTTCGATCGAAACTTTCGTGTACCAAGTCCCTGCACACGTAAATTTCTCTTCTCTTCCGGAACTGTCCTGCGCCAAGTCCCTGCGCATTCGGTTCCTCTCTTCTCTCTTCTCTTCCGAAACCATCCTGCGCCAAGTCCATGCGCATTCTGGTTTCTCTCTCTCTCTCTCATTGGTGATCGATCACCTATCCGGTCGACTAAACTCACTTGATGGAACTCGGATTCAACTTGGTTGACCCCAAACTGAGTCTTGCAATTTTGAAAAAAAAAGTTTATTCTAAACGTGTTTCTGTACTGCTTATCATTTCATATTTAATTTATCAAATTCTTTCGACAATTCACTTCGAAATACTAACTACACATTTGCTCTGGCCAAATTCACGGAAAAAAAAAATAAAAATTTTCGCAAAAATTTAATCAAATCTAGTTACCAATAAGGTCACTTATGGCAGTCACAGCAGAGAAGAAAAAAAAAGTCATAAAACGCTAAACAAAATTGTACAGTATAAATATAAAAGCGCCCATACATAGTAACTGTTTGTATAATTTAAGAATATTATTGTTCAAACTATCGTCAGAAATCACCTCAATACCTCTAAATACAAAAGACAAAAATGAACCCCAGAAACTTCATGTCATCCATTCTCTGACAATCATGAACCCTCTTGCTTTGAGGAGGAGCACACAGACGCCACAAAAACGTTACTGGCTATCTATGAGGCTCCATTTCCGAGTGTACACTTGAGTCAATGTTTCAAATGCACTAGTTAACTCCGACTGAAGGTTTAAACAATAATAATTTTCTAAACAGTTATTAAAAAGTAAAAAAAATTTAAATATTACTACCAAAAATTATTTTAATACAGTAATTCCAACTTGAAACGTCAAATTTCATAAGAATTGAACTTGCAATTCGCAAATTACATCTGAGATACAACTCTCTCCTTCAACAGAAACCTCAGTATGGTTTTCAAATCACAGAAATCTCAGTAATTTATCGTTTCCAAGTGAAAATACAAATTTTTATCGTTATACTAAATAAGAATAGATCATATGTACAAAAAATTACACAATCCACTGTAAACAAAACTAAAACATTTCCTAATTGAGAGCGGTCGCTTTGTTTGTAAGCGAACCTCTATACAAATATCCCTAACCGAATGAAACTGCATTATATCCTAACATAATTTCGTAATATTTTCCATGCAAACGCTCGAACTAAAAAAAAGGACATTTTTCATTTCTAATTCCAAATTAAAATTCAAATTAAACATCCTTTTTAGAATACAATCTAAATTTGAACTAAAAATTTTACCATTGTCATTGAACTGGAAAGAAAAATAAAAATCGGCCTATCTGTACAAATAAATTGATTATTGAATGAATTATAAAACGTAAACAATATATGAAAGAATTTCTACACAAATTTCTGTAATTCAAAAAAATTATAATATCGAGATTTAGTAAAATGTGTACCGTAACTCACATTGGCCGCCAAAATAAAAAATAAAATTTCTGCCGCTTTTAGGCCTATATTAATAAATTCAATGTTATGCGTGAAAAGCACAATTTAGAATAGCATAACATTTGTGTTATTAAAGAAAAATCCTATGCTTATTTATGTTAAACCAATGAAAATTTTGTTAAATAACTAAAAATTTACACTCAATAGACATACCGTAATAACGGTTAATCTCCGAACAATATTTTACGATAGGCCTACAAGAAATTCTTCTTAAGTACGATACAATAGCCATTTTACCAAATATGTCGGAATTGTCGTGAAATGAATCGAAAGAAACAGAGAGAGGAAAAAAATAATCAGCTTACCTACCAAATTGTATATAATTAATGAGTATAAAAAAATATCCAAAACAACTTTTATAGAAAATTTCACAACACAATTTAACACAATCCTATACGGCCCAATCTGACAATTTTTAATATCTTTAAGATTTATTTTTCGATTTGTCCCTTAACTGTAACGTAATCCTATTTTAGCGCGAAGCGAGCAAAGCAAAAAGCCCGTAAACCTATATTTACAAAATAATCCTATTATTATATACAGGCAATCGAAATATAATCAAAAATCTGCTAATGAAACCCAGAAAATTTCTCATGTTCATGAAATGGTTGTACTATATATGTATATATACCCAGAAATGCGATACAAATTTTCGCTAAAACATTTTTAAAGACCATATAAAACGTGTATCATACTGTATTTAAACTAACAATTCACTTACGTACAAATCATTATTCTTATTATTATGATTTTACAATTATCACTAATTCCAAAAGTTTTAAACAAAAAGTAAAAAGGTAAGCTGAAAGAGTAGAGATGAAAAAAAAAAAAGAAATTTGAGTCTTCAGGCAGCACGATAATTTTCAAACTATACCCTCTCCAACCGAAATGAACAAAATTTAACGTAATAATGACTCGCAATACTGAGTCGGACAAACGAAAAGCAACGGAACTGGACGAAACAAATTGAATTCTTAGGCGCGAGTCAGGGACGCTATCAGGACGCGAAGCGCCATTTTTAAATTTTATTTACAATGAAATTTTAAGGCATGAAAATCGAAATTTGCCTGCAAACGGGGTAAAATTTTGCATTTAGATATTTTAATAATCGAAATAAAATATTCATTAACGCTATTTGTTATTATACCGGGTTTTAAGAATTTTAATGGAAATACTAACACGTGGGTAAGCCTCACAAAATATGATGTAAGATCACCGCTAGCCACCAGAATGTAGTGAACGGTTTATTATTCTTTTCTTCGTTATTTCTTACTTATTTACTTACGCTTCTTCCTACTTTACTATATCTCTATTGCTCTTTATTTCATTTAACGCTTTGTTTCTCTACACTCTTTTTGCCGTATCGTATACATGGGCGCCCGCAGGATTTTTTCCAAGGGGGGGCAAAATTTAATGTATTAATAGGTAGGGACCGGAGCAAGCAAAAAACTTTTGACCCCTTAGGAACCAGCAGGTTAATTCTAAGCAAGTTTAGTGTTGCATTTTCTGTAATGGAAAATGCAAATATATATTGTATGTACATACAATGCACATGATAACAATCATTTATTTTATTTATAAAGAAACATGATAGAATGAAGAAAAAAGCACACTGAAGTAAATGTTGTACCTAATTTGAAAATGGTGTTTCGAGCATCACCTACACTGCTCATTTGAATAGGAATTGTAGTCGTCTGCGGTCACTACCAAAATTATGAACAACCTTTTCCATAAAATCAGTTTTGTTGGAGTTGATTTTCTCCCGGTGAACAAATAAAAAGGTAGCAACCTTTTATCATGCACACAAATAAAAATTTTCACCCTTTAGGAGGCAGTTGGATACTTTTCAGCAAGTTTAGGATATAAATATTTTCTTAGAAAATATTTAATATATTTTCTTGGCATTTCCAGGGGGAGGCAAGCGCCCCCCCTTGCCCCTACCTGCGGGCGCCCATGATCGTATATATATATCATGGTAGCGCGCCTAGACCTGACTCTAAAAGACCGTTACAAAACGAAGGGGGGAAAGGTATAATAATACTCTTATTTAACACTTATTACGTTTTATTAATTTCGAAAATGGTTTAGTTAATTAGGGGTATGCGAGTATGAAATATTACTAAATATATTTCGGTCGGAGAGGGCGCAAAACAATTTAACTTTAAGATCACATGGTTCTAATCTAACGCGTATCGCGTCTGCCTCAAGACTGAGTATTATGTGTTATAATCTGCTCTCTTGGGTCCCTGTTCAGGACTACCAATTGTACCCATTTTAAACAATTTAAAACATCACAATTTTTAGTAAATTTATATTAAACATTATCTTATTTAATTAAACAGAATTTTATAATCTTAACTAAGCATTACTACACACCTCAATCACCCGACTTAGCCCCTTTTAAAATCTTAACAAAATATTCACAAATTAACATCACCCTTGAGATAGTAGAAGTGCGCAAATCTTCTAAATATGTTAAACAAAGACGAGTAATTACTCCAAGTTTCTCTGCATAATCGATGCCCACAAATCCCAAAATCCGATATCCATTCGTATATCCAATTAATGATTATCCGAATTCGCTCGTGGATAATAAAAAATGAGTGCAGTATAAGTCTTTAAACTTTTTAAATTTTAAAGGAATAATTTTGTATGCTCTTTCTTGACAATTTCACAAGTTTCACAAAATGTTTAATACAGTTATTTAGTGTCGGTATCTTTCCCACCGAAGACATTGTCCTTACGTCAAAACCTCGTTAGTTATTCATAAAACATTTTTCATAGGGAAAAATTGAATAGTTCACATAAAATCCGGGAACAGGTTTTTCACAATATAAATATTTAATATTTACATCTTTCAAGCGATCCCTCCAAATATTGACTCGAGTAATTTATTTTTATAAATGTTAAATATAAAAGTATTTTCATGGAGGAAAATGTTAACATAATGTTACACCACGGAATAACGTAGAACTTAATCTAATATTTCCTTGCAATCGTAAGCATATCCCTTTAATTAAAAATAAGCAAAAACATTACATTTCTTCTATTTTCTATTAGCTTTGTTATCTAATCATAGACGTCCTTATATATATATATATATAATTATATATATATATATATATCATTTATAAAATATGAACTTCCTTTCAAGGCAAATAATATATGAAATTACTATTAAATTATATAAAAATATCAAATAATATGAAATGAAAAAAATATGAAACCGAGAAAAATAGAAAAATATTAATATTTTCTTGTTAATATCAATATGAAAATATTAATATTTCATTTTAATATGAAAGAAATATGAAAAAATATCAAATTAAGAACTAAAATATTTAGTGAAGAAAATAAAATCTATGAAATCATTTCTTACTTACCATTAATTTCTGTTTCAATTTCTGTTCATGAAAAGAGTATTTCTCGTCTGTTCTCGTGATTGACTGAAATGGAACGCTCATGGAGGCTTTGTATGCATAAATTACAATTTATACGTAATTTAATACTGATAATACACCCAAATGATGATACTACAACAACTACTACTACTAATAATAATAATAATGATAATAATAATAATGTGACCTTGACCTTTGATGCAAGGGCCTGATTCTTGCTCATAACACATCGTCTTGAGACGATAGACATATGTATGAAGTTTTTATAAATTTATGTTGAGCTGTTCAAAAGTTATGGCGCGAATATCCATTTGAACTTTGACCTCTATTTGAGACTTTGACCTTTGATGCAATGATTTAATTCCTGCTCATGACACACAGTCTTGTGATGATGCATACGTACATGAAGTTTCATCAATTTGCGACGAACGGTTGAAAAGTTACGGCGCGAACACGAAAGTGTAATAAACAGACGGACAAGTGCAATCCGGTATGGCTGGCCCCTTAAAATTTATTTGGCGAGGGCATAATTAATGTCTAAAATATAACAAAAGTTGCGATTGTTCGAAATAACACCTACAAAAATTAATAATAAAAGAAATTTTTATCATTAATTCATGACGATGTGAAATGCAGTTAAATATTAAATTAATACATTATTAAATTACTACATTATTAAATCAGTTAATGAATGAATTAATAAATGAATACATTAATAAATGAAAGCGGAAAAAGCTATGATTTCCGAGGGAAATAATTGACTGATTTAGGTTCTATATGACGTGGATTATAATCATTCGTTCAACCACACAATTTAAGCGCTATGATTTGAAATAGTGAACAATTAAATATTACATTAATTTTATTATAGAACATACGATTATTGTTAAATGGATTAGTGATATTAATTTTCATTTAATATGACCCTTAAAACTTTAGGTTTTACGGGGCTCTCATATTAATTAGAGGATAAAACAGGTTACTTCATAGCCGATTAAGGAATATATAAATAATGAACAAGGAGTATTAATTAATTCAGAATAAACAAACAAACAAACGTAGAATTGAATGAGAAATGTTTTAAACATTACGAAAAAGTTATTTTTTCAGTAAAGAATTTCAAAGGGAAAAAAAATAAAGGATAAAAATTTAGCACGATTTCATTTGGGTTTTTATTTTTTTAGTCCAAAATCCAAGATTTCTCAAGTTTAATGTTTTTGAAGCAAAAAATAATAAAAAAGTTGCCGCAAGACGAGTTCTAACTTTTAATTATCTTGTATTCGAAATTTTTATGGATTTTTTCTTTTCAAAATTAAGTTAAGTTTCGAGTTAAAAGAATCATTTTTTAAAATTTCAAGCCTCAACATACTGTTATTTTTGCTTTTAAATAATGCAAAATAGATAGTTACAATATATATATATATATATATATAGTATATATTTCAACTGCAAACAACACGCAGTATAATTAACGTAAAGAACGACGCTTGTATAGAAGAACATGCCGCGCAAGATGAGGAGGGAGAACGAACAAATGAAAAAATGAGGTAACCACCCGGAATCGAACTCGGGATCTTCCGATTGCCGGTCAGATATGATAACCACTACACCATGGGCCTCACTCGATCAGAAGTCGTAATTCTCCTACATACGCGCAGAAACCAATGCCCCAAGGGGGCACCTCCCGCACATATATATACATTTCAACTGCAAACAACACGCAGTATAATTAATGTAAAGAACGACGCTTGTATAGAAGAACATTCTGCGCAAGATGAGGAGGGAGAACGAACAAATGAAAAAATGAGGTAACCACCCGTCGTTCTTTACGATATATATATATATATTATATATATATATATATATATATATATATATATATATATATATATATATATATATATATATATATATATATATATATATATATATATATATTGGTGAACGTGCATGAATGCGACATTGAAAACATATTCGTTCAATTTAAAAATTTTGCTACGTCGAATTTAAAAAGCAATAAGATCTCCATTTAAGAGATTTGGTGATTCCTCAGCCAAGACATTCTGATATGGAGATGAGGGATTGAGGGTTCCTCCTCCTTTGGAGTTGATAACCCCCTTCCCCAGATATTTTTTGGGATGACACATTTTTGGGGCTGAAATCGTCCATTATTAGTAATTTATTTGAACAATTGGGAAAAGAATCTTTAATTGGTTTTGACGCAAATAATGAACCTCTCACGAACTCTTTGAAGCTAAAATGGAGTTGGTTCAGATTTTTAAACAAAACTGTTAAGTGGTTTGAAGATTTCGTAATTCCTTTTGTTGAGAACTTTATTGTTTTGGTTCTTGAATGAGGAGAGAAAAATGTTAATTGTGGTAATGTAAATTGGGAAAACAAAACATCTGATGCTGAGGGCTCAAGACTGTTGGAATTTGCCGATGATAACTTAAGTCAATGGGTTGACGGGCCTACAAGGGGTAATAATAAACTAGACCTCATATTCACGAACGAAGATGACCTAGTCTCTAACCTGACTATTGGTGAAAATTTAAGTAACAGCGATCATAATTTGATTAGGTTTGACCTCAGGGTTCCAGTTAATACACGCGAAAAGACTCGTGAAAGAGTGGATTTCTCGAGAGCAAATTTTGAAAGCTTCCGAAGTAGTTTAGACACGCTTGAAGTTCTAATAAGTGAGGATGTCAATGTCACCTGGAGCTCATATAGGGATCAATTTAGAATATTACAGAACACTTTTATACCCACTAAAATGGTTTCCCTGTCAACAAAGTCACCGAAATGGTTTAACAACGAAATTAGGAGGGCTATTACGGGAAGAAATAGAGCCTACAAACTACTTAAGTCGCATTTCAACCACACTAATTCAGAAAACTATATAAACCTACGTAGGAGGGTTAAGTCCTTAATTAGATCAGCCAAACGTGATGAAGAAGCTAGAGTTGCCTCACTCTCTAAAGTTAACCCTAAAGAATTTTTTGCCCATGTTAATAGCAGAAAGCCAATTAAAAATTCTGTAGGCCCCTTAAAAGATAGAAATGGCGTACTGAAATTCGGTGATAAAGATATAGCTAATATGTTAAACGAGTTCTTCGTTACAGTCTTCACGGAGGAAGACACAATTTAGAAGTGCCAAGTCCTCGGATTACATATGACGGTGACCATCCCGTAGAGACCATAAGTTTTATGAGAAATGAGGTACAGCAATTAATTGATAAGATCAACAAATACAAATCACCTGGCCCCGACTTATTTCTTCCAAGGGTATTAAAAGAGGTTAGCCACAATGTTGTTGACGACTTAGTAGCCATATTCAAACAATCAATCGAGTTAGGGAAAGTTCCAACCGACTGGAAGTTAGCAAATGTAACACCAATCTTTAGAAAGGGTGATAGGGAAAATCCTTGTAATTACCGCCCGATCAGTTTAACATCAGTTGTCGGCAAACTGTTGGAATCCATCATTACAAAACGTATTGTGTATCACATTGAATCTAACAATCTAATTTTTTATTCTCAACGTGGATTTAGGCGACATAGATCCTGTCTGACAAACCTGTTAGAGTTTTTCCATAATATGCACACACTGTACGATGCAAGTAGGGCAATAGATATAGTGTATCTCGACTTTCAGAAAGCCTTTGACAAAGTCCCTCACGCTAGATTGATGGCTAAAGTCAAAGGACTAAGAATCACCGGGCTCGTTTCCAACTGGATTGAGGATTGGTTAAAAGATAGAAAGCAGAGAGTGGTAATAAATGGAGTGGCTTCGGAGTGGGCGCCCGTCACCAGTGGTGTCCCACAGGGTTCCGTTCTGGGACCTTTACTTTTTATCATCTATATTAACGATATAGACGTCGGGCTTCTAAGTGCAATCTCCAAATTTGCAGACGATACGAAATTAGGAAGTAGTGTAGGTACTGAGGAGGGCGTAAGAACACTTCAGAACGATCTTGACAGGTTGGGCGAAT
The DNA here is from genome assembly GCA_023014485.1 of Bathynomus jamesi. NCBI lineage: Eukaryota > Metazoa > Arthropoda > Malacostraca > Isopoda > Cirolanidae > Bathynomus > Bathynomus jamesi. Next base: position 62,554 of record JAJOZX010011483.1, read on the forward strand.
GGTCTGCTACTTGGCAGATGCCATTCAACTTGGACAAATGTAAGGTAATGCACATAGGTTATAAAAACCCGAAGACCGATTACTCTCTCTTGGGAAGGAACTTGACTGAGACCGATCTAGAGAAAGACTTAGGAGTCTATATCAGCAACGATCTGAAACCGTCGAAGCACTGTGCAGAAGTCGAAAAGAGGGCCTTAAAAATATTAGGTTATATTAAAAGACAGTTCCAGTTTCGGAACAAGAACACTGTAATGTGTCTTTATAATTCTCTAGTCAGACCTCAACTGGAATACTGTGCGCAGTTTTGGTCTCCATCCCTCAGGAAGGATATAGAAAGGTTAGAAAGAGTACAAGCAAGGGCTACAAAATTGATCCCTTCAATGAGAATGCAAAGCTACCAACGGATATTGGAGCGCCTAAATCTGTTTAGCTTAGAGACGAGGAGGTTGGGGGTCAGCTTATTCAAGTCTTCAAGATGCTCAAAGGAATAGACAGGGTAGATTACAGAAACTTATTCTCACTTAATGCCAATCCGACAAGAAATAATGGGTTTAAACTGGAGCTAAAGACATTTAGGACCTCCGTCTGCGGAAATTTCTTTTCCTATAAAATAGTTAATATCTGGAACCAACTTCCCTCAGAGGTTGTTTCCAGTCAAAGTGTAAATGTGTTTAAAAATAAGCTAGACAAAGTACTGAATACTCTCATAGTTTAAGATTAAGACATAACATAACTTTGCAGGAGTTCGCTTGCACGGTGTCTCTGTGAGCATGCTAAATATAGTTTTTTCTATATTCTCCACTTTCCTGTAAAATTTCCTTGGCTACTTTTCCAGGGTCAAGGTATTTTCTTCAACCTTTTTCCGTACCTGCCTCTGGCAGCGAGGGAGCGGAGGGTGGGGAGAGAGCCTTATACTTTTCCATCCAGTTTTCTACTACTGCTAGGATAGTTGAAAGAAAAATAAACTAGTTTAATAACAGGAACCTCCCATAGTGGACCGGAAGGTCTTTGAGGCTTCCTCTTGTCCTTGTAACTCTCTCTCTCTCTCTCTCTCTCTCTCTCTCTCTCTCTCTCTCTCTCTCTCTCTCTCTCTTCTCTCTCAGAAATAGGAAATGGACGATAAAAACTTTAAAATAACTATCTAAATAAAAATAAAACTAATGCCTAAATACGAATATTTATCTCGCTTTTGAAAGTCTCATTATAATTCTCCTCATTATACGGATGAATCAACAGCCTTTCACTACCATAAATTTCGAGATAATAAATTACAAAAAGGAGTTCGAGGTGGGAATTATGTTATAATTTTTATTTAAAGAAATTCCCATTAATCTAAATAATTTCAAAATTGCATGCCATTTTGATGGAACTATTTTTGACATCCTTTGTTCCTTCGCTATCGGAGTGCCAGCTTTTACAAGAATAATTAATAGGCCGAGCTATAATAAAAAAAAGCTAAATATATACACACACACACACACACACATATATATATATATATATATATATATATATATATATATATATATTCCTCTCTACCATCCATGATGACTTTATGTACCATAAGCCATCAGCAATAGACTTGTCAAATGAATTAATGTTCGGTAGGCCTTTTGGTGGTGTTGCTTTCTTACTAAGGAAAAATTTGTCAAAACAAATAAAATTTTTAACAAGCGGTAATGTCGGGTTGTTAGACATTGAATTACAAGTGAACAATGATTGCATATTAACTGTAAACTGCCATTTACCATACAACAACAGCAGTAATCTACAGTAGATGAATACATTGATTTGCTGTACAAAATTAAATCATTATCAGATAACGTCAAATTGTGAATCTGGGGTAATGCAAATGCGGCTTCACTGTTTGAGAGTTCAGCCATTAGAAATGTATACTGTAGGTATATACGGAATAAAACTACTTCTGTTATCTTTCTGGAGAAGAACCACCAATAATAAAATATATATATATCCAGTATTATAAAATAATGGGGAAATAAAAACAGGGAAATTTTTTTCGGGGTGTGTATATATATATATATATATATATATAGGGTGAACCAAATGTAGGTGGACAGTAAATGATAACGTTTATTTTGAGAATACATATTTAATTTTTTTGTATACTATAATACAAAATAAAATTTAAATAAATTTAGTTATAATATTTAATATAATATAACACAAACACCATAGTTATAATGAACACCATAGTTATAATATAATATAACACAAACCGTATTCAACCTACTGTCCACCTACTTTTGGTTCACCGTGTATATATTTCTGTAACGTTTCATGTGTCTTCCACGTGGAGGAAAATAGATACATACACAAATCGAAGTACTGTACAGTGTACATCAAAAACGGAGATTGGCGAAAGTGGCCAAAAATGGGCTGGAAAAAAAAGAGAGGAGTTTATTATACACTTTAAGCGAGTGTGTTCATTTATTCGTACCTGTATTTGATTTTGATCTCACCTGAACTCCCTGATGATTGTGAGATAATTTTTAAGCGTGAAAACGTGACTCCGTTGGCGAAGACGGAATTATGTGAATGTGAGTCGCGAGTTTATGTTTCTTTGATAGATAATTTCTTATTGAATTTGTACTAAAGTTCCCTTTTTCATATAAAATGGCACGTTTTAGCAGTAAAGTGATATAAATGGGAAATATTTTCAAACTTTTATATTATTAATTTAATCGAATATATATATATATATATATATATATATATATAAGGAACTCACTCGATGTTTGGAAAAATGTTTCCTCTGCTGCGGGATAATAAACGATGTTAATATTTCAGAAGAGCTTGCATCCTCAAGTCTCGTTCCAAAGTCTGTTTTCGATCTCTAAAAAGCATTTGCTGTATTTGAGCCTACATCTAAACTACGGCTTTTATAAAGTAAAATACATTTTATTAATAAATTACATAAGTACCTCCTCTCTGTGAGAAGAGTGGCCACTGGGTTTGACCCGCCGCCACTCGCTTCGCCTGCAATATGGTGGTCCTTGTTTGAATTTAGTTGCCGATCAATGACTTAAGGGATAGGAGTTTATCTGACAGGATGTTAGATTAACATAAGTGAATAATTTTTAAACTCAAATTTATACTTTCCTTCTTGAACAGACTCCTTGTCACCTTCCCTCAAACTCGCAGTTTGGTTACAAAATTGGGGGAGAGAAAATCCCAACAGAAAAAGGCTTCCAAATTCTTTTGAGAAAAAGAAATTCTCACGTTTTGTTTGGCGATGACGTCATCAATGTCAGACTAGAAGTTTTCTTCTACTCCAGTACGATGCTTCGATTTAAGGTAAGGAGTACTTTAAAGCTACGGGTATTGCTATTTACTATGAGAGAGAGAGAGAGAGAGAGAGAGAGAGAGAGAGAGAGAGAGAGAGAGAGAGAGAGAGTGAGTTACAAGGAAAAGTAGTACCTCAAAAGGACTTGCGGCCCATACCGAGGAGGTACCAATGGCAATGGGTGCCAGGCAAAAATTCATACACCCTCAAATAGTGTGCAAAATTCGGGCTAACCTTTCCTTGAACAGATCCACAGAAGAATTGTTCACAACTTCTGAAGGTAGCCTGTTCCACGTGTCACAGATCTTATACGTAAGGTAATTCCCACACACACTAGTCTTAAACCGTTTCAAATCCAACTTCCAACCATTGTTGCGAGTTGGGTTATCATTAGGGATGTGCCGGATACCACTATCCGGCAGGATATCAGGCCGGATAACAGCTATTATCCGGTATCCTGTATCCGGCCGGATAGCCGGATATTTATGATAGTTTTATGTAATGGGAATACCATCTGGGCCCGCCCCTTTCCAATCTTAGCTTGCATAGCCTTTAGCTAGCAAAAGTTGAATATAGTTGTACAAAAATCTAAAATTAAAATAATTGATAAATAAGCATGTACCACTACTAGTATGTAACTATATTAACACTGCTAAAAGGCAAAATGTTTGGTCCAGCTAAAAGTGTGACGCATAGCTAAGATCCCAGCTTCCCTTACTTTTTTAATTTTTATTTTTATTTTTTATTTTTTATATATATTGCAAATTACAATATGAAAAAATATGAATTAGCGAAACCTTTTATTAAGATTTGAGATATAAAAATAAAACATATAGCCGAATCAAATATACCAGTAAGGTAAGTGAAATTATTAAAATAGCAAAACCTTAAAAAGTAAAAACTCACATTAAACAATAAAAATTAATACTATGTTCAAGACACTAGATTCACAAGTTTAAATCAAATTTTCGTCCATTGTGATGGATAAAAAGAAGCATCTCCCCTCGCTTTGGTAGCAAAGTACTTCTTTTTTCTTCAAAAATATTTCCGTATTCGGAAAACATTCTTTCTGAGAAAACTGAAGATGCTGGTGTCACTTGCCATTTTAGAGCAATTTTCTTGAGAGATGGAAAGGATTCTTCATTTTTCCAAATTTCAGGTGGAGATAGTCGTCTGTCTGATATGGTTTTTTTTGCATATTGCTCAATTTCCTCTGCTATTTCTGCAAATGAAGCCATCTTGCGGCTTTTTTTAAACCTTTTTTCACCAGGTATCTTTTCTGAATTTTCTTGTGTTAGTTCCCTGAAACAAGCAGAGAGTGGATCATCATCAAATTTTGCCTTTTTCCTTCCTGTTGAGGAAGAAGAATTAGAATCGTCGGTGCTGTGAGCCTGTTCTTCAAAATATTTATCTCTAATTTTCTCTAGGTTGTTTATTTCATTTATTTCTTCAATTAACCATGTCTTAATATTTTCCTTTTGTTGATCTTTGAAAAACAAAAATTTAAATCGTGGATCAATGACAGTTGCTAGAGCATACTTCCGATTTGTTAAGACATTTAGACACTTTCTTTTTTCATTGCTTTCATTGGCAAAAAATCGTGACCGCAATGACTTCAACAGTTCATCTTTTGTAGTTTGGACTCCTTGATCATCCTGGCCAATTTTTGAAAGAAACCTTTCAAGCGCGCACATGTTTGGGATAACAGTAGAGAGTAAACTATATTCTGTACTCATTTCTTGGGTGAGTTTAAAAAATGGCTGTAAAAGCTTTAAAAGATTTTCAATCAAGTGCCACTCATTAGATGAAATAAGTAATTCACTATGATCAGCAAGGTATATTTGAACTGATTTTTTCAACTTAACCATACGTTCTAGCATCAAATAAGATGAGTTCCAGCGCGTTAAAACATCTTGTACCAATAGAAGAGGAACATGACCTTGTTGTGTTTGGAGAGCTTTAAATTCAGAAGTAGCCAGTGGGGAGTGGTTAAAATGTGTCACTAAACGTCGACACTTTGCCAAAAGATCTTTTATAGATCGTTGAGCCATTAATGCATCATTCACCACTAGCTGTAGCAAATGAATTGAACAGTGAACAGAAGGTATTTCCGCAAGGTCACATCCCAAAGCTATGTTAGAAGCTCCATCTCTGACCAATATATTACGCCTTGATCTGTCAATATTCCATGATTGCCACATAGATTGCAATTTGTCCGCTATATTAATTCCTGTATGCGATCCTGAAAAATGAGCTGAATGCAATACTGCATTACAATGAGTGTAGTCATTCATGATCCAATGACCTGACAAGGAAATGAATGATTCATTTGAAGAAGAGCAGGTCCAAATATCGGAAGTGAAGCTAATGTATTTCCCTTCTTTCAATTTATTCATAACAATTTCTTTGAGTTTTCATAGATTTTGGGTATGACTTTTTCTGAAAAATATGTTCGATTTGGTAGCAAATACCTTGGTTGTACGTGGGCCATCAGTCCTATAAAGCCATCTTGTTCAACGAAACTAAAAGGATGGTTGTCCAATGCCATCAATAATCCTATCTTTTTATGTAAAGCTTGAGCTTTTGAGTCATTTATATCCCATATTTTCTTAAAGGAAAAACTTTCTTCTAACGTGAGTTGCTTTTCCATGGCAACTAATTTTTTCTCCTTCGGAGCCATTGAGGTGGTCGCTATAGGTTGATTTTGATTTTCAGATGATTTGTTAAGTTGAGACACTTCTTTATATTCTTTTGAATGCAGCATCTTTGCATGATTGTGCAAAGGTTTTGTGCTATAGCACCTAGCACCCAATTTCTCTGATCCCCTTTTAATCTGTTTGGAACATAGGGAGCAAATAGCTATCGTTGGATTAGTCTCAGGTATTGTAAATATTTTCCAAATAAAACTAGCCATTTTAGGGGGTAAATAATGTTAAAATATTGCTGTAAGCCTGTAACTAATACTAACTAGCTATATAGCTATATGATTTAGGCAATGAAACAATCCTGAAAAGGATAAAATATAGGTAATTAGTAAAGTTATTGAAAGATAGCTATAATTTACATCAAATAGTGATTAAAATTTGATAGTATAGTCAATTAGTCAAGTAATAGCTAAATAATAATATATAAAAAATTATGAATTATTTGAATGATATTATCCGGTATCCGGCCGGATATTTTTTTGATTATCCGGCTATCCGGTATCCGGCCGGATAGTAAAAAATACTATCCGGCACACCCCTAGTTATCATTTAAACGAAACATGCTTCTAAAATCGACATTGTTGAACCCGCGTAAGAACTTGAAAACCTCGATGAGTTGACCGCGCAGCCTCCGAGTTTCGACCGAAAACAAATTCAGGGCGCGTAAGCGTCGATTGTGGCCCATATGCCTAACGGAAGGAATTAACTTTGTGGCCCTCGCCTGCACTCGCTCCAGCCTCTCAATATCTTTCCTGAGGGTGGCCGACCAGAACTGCACAGCATACTCCAGGTGCGGCCGAACCAGAGAATTGTACAGCGAGAGCACAATCTCCTTGTTCCGAAATCGAAATTGCCTCCTCATATAACCCAACAACTTCTGGGCTTTCTTTTCCACCTCTACGCACTGTTTCGTAAACTTAAGGTCGCTGCTAATTAACACACCCAAGTCCTTTTCCAAATCAGTCTCCTCGATATTACTCCCCAACAATGAGTAGTCCGACTTGGGATTGGCGTAGCCAATGTGCATCACCTTGCACTTACCTAAGTTAAACGGCATTCGCCATTTTTCGGAACACTCTCCTATCCTACCTAGGTCCGCACACAGTTGCTCTATCGCCTCGGGCGTCCCAACATTGGCCCCAAGCTTTGTGTCATCAGCAAATTTGGCGATCCTACTGACGATGCCACAGTCGATATCATTTATGTAAATGATAAACAACAGTGGCCCCAAAATGGAACCCTGAGGAACTCCGCTAGTGACAGAGGCCCAACCCGAACTAGCCCCTTTAATTACAACCCTCTGCCGCCTATTCTTCAGCCAGTTTTCACTCCCCCTACCCACTTCCCCACCAATACCCAGCGCGCGCACTTTTGCCATTAGCCGGCGGTGAGGTACCTTATCAAAGGCTTTCTGAAAGTCGAGATAAAGTATATCAATCGCCCTACTCTTATCATACTCACTCAATATGACGTGGAAAAACTCGAGCAAGTTGGTGAGACACGACCTATGCCATCTAAACCCATGTTGGGAGTCCCCAAGCAGCTTGTAGGAATCCAAATGGTCAGCGATCCTATCCGCTATTATCCCCTCTAATAATTTACCTACAACTGAAGTGAGACAAGTGAGACTAATGGGACGATAGTTCCCTGGACTTTCGTGATCCCCTTTCTTAAAGATAGGGGTCACGTTGGCTTCCCTCCAGTCACCAGGCACCTGGCCCGTCTCCAACGATTTGTTGAAGACTGTAGCCAGGTGGGGAGCCACCTGGTCGCGCACCTCCCGCAACACTCTGGGGAGAAACTAGTCTGGCCCAGGAGCCTTAAACGCGCTCAGTTTGTCTATTCTATCGGCAACGACTGTCGCGGTACATCGAACATTATCCAGGCCAGCACCTTCATGCATGACGCCTGGCTCGGGTATGATGCGGGTGTCCTCCCTGGTGAACACTCCTGCAAAGTACTCATTAAGCACATTAGCGATGTCCGCGTCGGAGAGAGAGAGAGAGAGAGAGAGAGAGAGAGAGAGAGAGAGAGAGAGAGAGTTACAAGGAGTTACAAGGAAAAGAAGTACCTCAAAAGGCCTTGCGGCCCATACCGAGGTGGTACCAATGGCAACGGGTGCCACGGAAAATTTTCTACACACTCAAATAGTGTGCAAGATTTGGTCTAACCTTTTCTTGAACTGATCCACAGAGGAACTGTTCACAACTTCCGAAGGTAACCTGTTCCATGTGTCACAGATCTTATACGTAAAGTAATTCCCACACACACTAGTCCTAAACCTTTTCAAATCCAACTTCCAACCATTGTTACGAGTTGGGTTATCATTTAAACTAAACATACTTCTAAAATCGACATCGTTGAACACGCGTAAGAGCTTGAAAACCTCGATCAGTTGGCCACGCAGCCTCCGAGTTTCAAGCGAAACAAGTTCAGGGCGCGTAACCGTCGATTGTAACCCATATGCCTAACGGAAGGGATTAACTTTGTGGCCCTCGCCTGCACTCGCTCCAGCCTCTCAATATCTTTCCTGAGGGTGGGCGACCAGAACTGCACAGCATACTCCAGGTGCGGCCGAACAAGGGAATTGTACAGTGAGAGCACAATCTCCTTGTTCCGAAACTGAAATTGCCTCCTGATATAACCCAATAGTTTCTGGGCTTTATTTTCCACCTCTACACACTGTTTCGTAAACTTAAGGTCGCTGCTAATTAGCACACCCAAGTCCTTTTCTAAATCAGTCACCTCGATATTACTACCCAACATCGAGTAGTCCGACTTGGGATTGGCGTAGCCAATGTGCATCACTTTGCATTTACCCAAGTTAAACGGCATTTGCCATTTTTCGGACCACTCTCCTATCCTACCTAGGTCCGCACGCAGTTGCTCGATCGCTTCGGGCGTCCCAACATTGGCCCCAAGCTTCGTGTCATCAGCGAATTTGGCGATCCGACTGACGATGCCACCGTCGATATCATTTATGTAAATGATAAACAACAGTGGCCCCAAAACGGAACTCTGAGGAACCCCACTAGTGACCGAGGCCCAACCCGAACTAGCCACTTTAATTACCACCCTCTGCCGCCTATTCCTCAGCCAGTTTTCAATCCACCTACCTATTTACCCACCGATACCCAGCGCGCGCACTTTCGCCATTAGCCGGCGGTGAGGTACCTTATCAAAGGCTTTCTGAAAGTCGAGATAAAGTATATCAATCGCCCTACTCTTATCGTACTCACTCAACATGACGTGGAAAAACTCGAGCAAGTTGGTGAGACACGAACTATGCCGTCTAAACCCATGTTGGGAGTCCCCAAGCAGCTTGTAGGAGTCCAAATGGTCAACGATCCTATCAGCTATTATCCCTTCTAATAATTTACCTACAACTGAAGTGAGATTAATGGGACGATAGTTCCCTGGACTTTCGTGATCCCCTTTCTTAAAGATAGGGGTCACGTTGGCTTCCCTCCAGTCACCAGGCACCTGGCCCATCTCCAACGATTTGTTGAAGACTGTAGCCAGGTGGGGAGCCACCTGGTCGCGCACTTCTCGCAACACTCTGGGGAGAAACTGGTCTGGCCCAGGAGCCTTAAACGCGCTCAGTTTGTCTATTCTATCGGCAACGACTGTCGCGGTACATCTAACACTATCCAGGCCAGCACCTTCGTGCCTCACGCCTGGCTCAGGGATGACGCGGGTATCCTCCCTGGTGAACACTAGAGAGAGAGAGAGAGAGAGAGAGAGAGAGAGAGAGAGAGAGAGAGAGAGAGATTCAAGGACAAGAGGAAGCCTCAAAGACTTTCCGATCCACTCTGGGAGGTTCCTGTTTTTAAACAAGTTTATTTTTCTTTCAACTATCCTAGCAGTAGTAGAAAACTGGATAGAAAAGTAGAAGGCTCTCTCCCCACCCTCCCAGAGGCAGGTACGGGAAAAGGTTGAAGAGAATACCTTGACCCTGGAAAAGTAGCCAAGGAAATTTTACAGGAAAGTGGAGAATATATAAATAGCTCTATATTTAGCATGCTCACAGAGACACCGTGCAAGCGAACTCCTGCAGAGTTATGTTACATTTTAGACTTAAACTATGAGAGTATTCAGTACTTTGTCTAGCTTATTTTTAAACACATTTACACTTTGACTGGAAACAACCTCTGAGGGAAGTTGGTTCCAGATATTAAGTATTTTATAGGAAAAGAAATTCCCGCAGACAGAGGTCTTAAATGTCTTTAGTTCCAGTTTAAACTCATTATTTCTTGTCGGATTGGCATTAAGTGAGAATAAGTTTCTGTAATCTAACCTGTCTATTCCATTGAGCATCTTGAAGGCTTGAATAAGCTGCCCGCGCAACCTCCTCGTCTCTAAGGTAAACAGATTTAGGCGCTTCAGTCTCCATTGGTAGTTTTGCATTCTCATTGAAGGGATCAATTTTGTAGCCCTTGCTTTACCCTTTCTAACCTTTCTATGTATATCCTTCCTAAAGGACAGAGACCAAAATTGCACACAGTATTCCAGTTGAGGTCTGACTAGTGAATTATAAAGAGACATTACAGTCTCCTTGTTCCGAAACTGGAACTGTCTTTAATATAACCTAATATTTTAAGGCCCTCTTTTCGACTTCTGCACAGTGCTTCGACGGTTTCTGATCATTGCTGATATAGACTCCTAAGTCTTTCTCTAGATCGGTCTCAGTCAAGTTCTTTCCCAAGAGAGAGTAATCGGTCTTCGGGTTTTATAACCTATGTGCATTACCTTACATTTGTCCAAGTGAATGGCATCTGCAAGTAGCAGACCATTCACCCAACCTGTCAAGATCGTTCTGAAGCGTTCTTACGCCCTCCTCAGTACCTACACTACTTCTTTAATTTCGTATCGTCTGCAAATTTGGAGATTGTACTTAGAAGCCCGACGTCTATATCGTTAATATAGATGATAAAAAGTAAAGGACCCAGAACGGAACCCTGTGGGACACCACTAGTGACGGGCGCCCACTCCGAAGCCACTCCATTTATTACCACTCTCTGCTTTCTATCTTTAACCAATCCTCAATCCAGTTGGAAACGAGCCCGGTGATTCCTAGTCCTTTGACTTTAGCCATCAATCTCGCGTGAGGGACTTTGCCAAAGCTTTTTGAAAGTCGAGATATACTATATCTATTGCCCTACTTGCATCGTACAGTGTATGCATATTATGGAAAAACTCTAACAGGTTTGTCAGACAGGATCTATGTCGCCTAAATCCATGTTGAGAATAAAAAATTAGATTGTTAGATTCAAGGTGATACACAATACGTTTTGTAATGATGGATTCCAACATTCCACCCACAGAAAATTAGTTTAACCAATCGTCAATACCGTACAGTATAAAGAATCCTCTTCTCTTAATATATAAAAATAAATAAATAAAAAAAAATTTATTGTTTTTTATTTATTTTTTTAGGTTAATTGTACGCCCTTGACGATTGGTTAGGTTAAGTCGTGATAGTTTGGTTAATTTTTGCTACCCGCGACCCGCACGAAAAACCTATCAGATCATAAATGAAAGACTGAAGAGACTAGTGGAGCGCTATAATAATACAGATAGTTTAGAGTTCCTCAAGAGCATTGCATACAATCTTCATTAAACGTCGAATAATTGTTTTTTAATATATCTTTTACTTATAAATCTTTTACTTTTTACTGTAATAAATTTGAAATAAATCTTTTACTTTTTACTGTAATAAATTTTTAATAAATTTATAAATAATAATACACATTTTAAACTTAAACTAATTTTCTTTGGGTGGGTGCAATTTTCGTGGGTGGAATTTTCTGTGGGTGGAATTTTCCTTGGGGAAAATTTACTGGGGGGAATTTTCGTGGGTGGAATTTTCATGGGGGGAATATACATGGAACCATTCCAACAGTTTGCCGACAACTGATGTTAAACTGATCGAGCGGTAATTCCAAGGATTTTCCCTATCACCCTTTTTAAAGATTGGTGTTACATTTGCTAATTTCCAGTCCGTTGGAACTTTCCCTAACTCGATTAATTGTTTGAATATGGTTACTAAGTCGTCAACAACATTGTGCCTAACCTCTTTTAATACCCTTGGAAGAAATAAGTCGGGGGCCAGGTGATTTGTATTTGTTTATCTTATCAATTAATTGCTGTACCTCATTTCTCGTAAAACTTATGGTCTCTACGGGATGGACACCTCATATGTAATCCGAGGAGTGGCACTTCTATTGTGTCTTCCTCCGTGAAGACTGAAACGAAGAACTCGTTTAACATATTAGCTATATCTTTATCACCGAATTTCAGTACGCCATTTGTCTTTTAGGGGCCTACAGAATTTTTAATTGGCTTTCTATTAACATGGGCAAAAAATTATTTAGGGTTAACTTTACAGAGTGACGCAACTCTAGCTTCTTTATCACGTTTGGCTGATCTAATTAAGGACTTCACCCTCCTACGAGAGAGAGAGAGAGAGAGAGAGAGAGAGAGAGAGAGAGAGAGAGAGAGAGAAGGAAAAGTAGTGCCTCAAAAAGCCAGGTGGGGAGCCACCTGGTCGCGCACCTCTCGCAACACTCTGGGGGAGAAACTGGTCTGGCACAGGAGCCTCAAACGCGCTCAGTTTGTCTATTTTATTGGCAACGACTGTCGCGGTACACCGAACACTATCCAGGCCAGCACCTTCGTGCCTGACGCCTGGCTCGGGGATGACGCGGGTGTCCTCCCTGGTGAACACTCCCGCAAAGTACTCATTCAACACATTAGCGATTTCCGCGTCGGAGGTCCGCAGAACGCAGCTGGGGTCCTTTAATGGACCTATCATGCTTCTAATGGGCTTTCTACTATTAACATAACTGAAGAACTCCTTAGGGTTCCCCTTGCAGAGGCTTGCCACCCGGAGTTCGTTACGTTTCGCTAGCCTAACCTTCGCCTTCACTTCCCTGCACAGGTGGACATACACCTCAGTGTTCTCATGGGAACGATTGGCCTTCGCCCTCCTATACGCAGCTTTCCTGTTTCGGATAGCCGAAGCGATGTCACGACTGAACCACTCAGACTGCGTTGAAGCAGGAGTGACCGATTTTGAGGGTATGGCAGCAGACTGCAGCACCATAAACTCGTCCCGGAGTGCACTCCATACTTCCTCAACACCGCTACCGACCTCTAACCCCATCTCACCTACGCTATCCCGGAGGCCAACAAAGTCCACCCACCGTAGATCGAGCTTACTGCCTCTATGCCTCACTACGCTTAACCCGAGGGACGCACACACAGAACCTAATCAGACCGTGATCACTCCCGCCCAACGATTCGTCAACGGTGAGGCCAGTGACGAGGTTGTCTTCGGTCGTGAATACTAAGTCTTGAATGCTTTCGCCTCGTATAGGCCCATTGACCCACTGAGTGAGGAAGTTCTAATCAGCAAAGTCAACTAGCCTCCTCCCTTCGGCATCAGGAGTCCTGTCTTCCCACTTTATGCCGCGACAGCTGAAGTCTCCTAAAACTACACACATACTATCCCCTAGCAGGCTATGGAGTTCGGTGTACAGGGCTGTGTCCTCCTCGAGGAAGAGATGCGGAAGTCCGTACACCAAGATTAACCTACAGTTCGTCCCTCCCAGGTTCAGATCGACGCCAAGCAGCTCCATTTCCGATCGGAACTGGCAGTCAACCGGACTCAACGTGTCCCTCACGTATATTAGTAACCTTCCCCCCTCCCCACGGGTGCGGTCTTTGTGAAACATTCTATACCAGGGAATCTCGAACTCCCCAACGTAGTCCCTACGATCACTATGCATCCAGGACTCGGTGATAGCAACGATATCCTGGTATTCTGATGCTAAGAGCGCCCGTAGCTCGCAAAACATATTCCTAATCGACCTAGCATTAAAAAGCACTGCACGGAGGGAGCTTTCCCTATTCAGACCGCCCCCTAGCCCGACCCGTTTCCCGAACAGCCAGGGCTGTCGGGGTTGAAGAGCCCTTCACTAACGAGGGGGAAACTTCCGCAGGAGGCTGAGCCCCCTCCGACGGGGAGGGTCACCTACCTGTACATGGACGCATCCTTCAGTTAAAGGTACGTCCGCCACCGTCTCAACATCATTTCTCCCCGGTGGGGGCCCATCATTAATCCCCGGGATTGACCTCACCATACGGTATAGTTGCCTGTCAAGCAGCGTGCCTAGCACACCTTTTCCCTTAACATTGAGGTGGACACCATCCCTCTGATACAGGTCCCACCTACCCGAAAACGCGTCGAACGGGTCAACAAACCTCACGCCCAGCGGGACGCACAAGTCTTGCACCCTCTCGTTGATGCCAATGACCTTACTGAGCGCGTGGTCACTGGCATTCATCCGCGGTAAAATACCATCAACATTCCCCTGTCTGTCTTCAATTTTAGATCATCCGCAAGAGACATGATCTCGGTGATGATCCTTTCGGTAAAACCTACCCTACCGCCTTTGAGGAACAGGTCGTTGACACCAGCGTGGACAACGATCGCAGTCCTCCGACTAGCCACGCGCAGCTTCTCTAGCTCCTTCCTTAAGTGCGCCGTTCCCCACCCAGGTAAGCACCTTACCTTCCTCCTATCCCGGTTTGCAGAAGCAAAGTACGTCTCCTGGCCCCTGATCTGCGAGTCCCCAATCAAAACGGTGTCTTCCTCCTTTGAGCACAGGAGACTAAAGCGGTTGGAGGTCCTGACAGGGGCAACCGGGGTCTCAGGCTTCGGCTTCGCAGCCTTCTTGCCCGAGACCTTTCGATACCCGTCGCCACCCATAGACGCACTCACACCACCCGACCCACCCCGACCGGCAGCTACACCCTTCGGTTTCTTTGGGCCATCAGTAGGCCTCTTCCCACCCTTTTTCTTTATCGGCCCCTTCTTTACGCCTTCCACCTTGCGCCGCGGTTGCACCTCTACCCTTTCTCCGCGGTCCCGAGCTCTGTCCAGTCCATCGCTGGACCGCCTTTCCATGGCAGCTATCCTATCATTGAGCTCCGGGGTGGAGGGCGCAGCCGCGTCAGTGACCGCTGCACCTCCAACAGCCGGTCTGGACGACTCGAGCCGCCGGACCCTCTCCTCTAGCTTCTCGTAAAACTGCATGAGTTCGCAAAAGCGGCACATGCTGGAGTGGTTGATCTTCTCGAAGCAGGCTTCTTTGAAGTTCGTCACCCACTGGTTTACTTCACACCTCGCACATTCAGCCTTGTTTCTGCGGGCCAGTCATTGTAACTTTTTTTTTTTTTTTCGAACTCTGAATACTCTGAATAAGATAAAGCGTTCTAGCAATGAAAACTATCAAAAAACGTTGTGACCAGTGTATAAAAATGGAGGGGGGGGGGGGGGGGGTGAATTTTTCCCGCACGTAGACGCATCCGCCTATTTGCAAGTGACGTTCATCCCATCCAGAAGACTCACGTAATTATTTAAATAGTAATACAATTAAATGACACGGTAGAAATTAACGAAAGAATAATATATTAAAATTGGTTAAAAAAGAGGAAAAGTTAAAAGATAGTTTTAAAATATAGAAATTATACACGTCATTAAAAAAAAAAAAAAGAATTTGAAGACGCATCAAATTTAACCCTCTGCCACCGACTCCTACAAAATAGTTTAAGCCTTTAAGGTTACAAACAAACCTATCCATAACTTCGCCCTAAACAAAAAGTCTGTATATATAAGGTTAAAAATCCCATTAACTCTTTAAGGAGACATATTGGCATTTCCGCAACGCGTTCTGGCGTAGATTCACGGGGTTTCTCCTTAAAAGGTTAAATGGAAGGTCATCAAATAATATTTATAAAATTTGATAATGGCAAACGTTCGAAAATAATATAAAATAACATGAAATAAATATCTCGATTACGTTATTCAGTTAGTCTTATCATGTGTGTGTGTGTGTGTGTGTGTGTGTGTGTGTGCTGTTTATCGTGTATGAAATGCAAATACGTTGGGTATATATTGATGGGCATACAATCAATTAAAAATAAATCCTGTGGTGGAACTCGATGTTTCTTACCAATATTTATCAGTGCGACACATGGAGTTTCACCACAGGACTATTTTAACCGACTGTTAAAAACAGTAATTAAGGATAACTCTGATCACATTATTTCGTTTGGGGAACGCAGCTGTGATGACAAAACAGTTTCAACATTTAGTTCCTTAATCTCATTTTAAATTCACTTAAAATTTCCATTTTTAACTCGATTACAAACAAAAAAAAAGCTACCGCGATATCAACGCAGAGCTAAAACTGTATATATTCATTAGATTTGTTCCGCTATTTCGTTATTTTACACTTAAATATACTGTATATAGTAATAATAATATACAGGGTGCCCCATAAGTCCGTCATCATAGGAAAAATAATAAAAAAGGCAAAACAAAAGCTTTAATTTACAGAACGTGCTCAATATGTTCACCACTGTTTTCAATACACAAATTCAGACGTGATACCCAGTCAGCAAGCACACGGTGAATGATGTCAGGAGTAATGGTGTTACATGCCCCAATAATGCGCTGCCGCAAATGTTCAACACCCCTAATTTTCTCTGCGTATACCAGCGCTTTCAAGTGGCCCCAGAGATAAAAATCTAGTGGCGTGAGATCCAGGCTTCTAGCTGGCCATTCCACAGGCCTTCGACGTCCTATCCAATGACCAGGAATTGTTGGCACAGGTATTCCCTTACTTGGGTGCTGTAATGTGCAGGAGAGCCGTCTTGCTGAAACCATGTTGGGAAATTTCCTTCTTCGTTCAAGACACTGGGAAATGCTTCTTCCTTGAGCATAAGTAGGTAGGTGCCTCCAGTGACATGTTCATCGAAAAAGAGGGGGCCTATGATGCGATCCTTCCAAATGCCACAACATACCATCACCCGAGATGCACCTTGTTCCTTTGAAGAGGTATACCAGTGAGGGTTGTCTTGAGACCAGTAGCGGGTGTTCTGTTGATTTACCTCACCATTTCCATAAAAAACAGCCTCGTCACTGAACAGAATGGTGGACGGGAAATTGGCATCCCGAGCATATTGTTCCGTAGCCCATTCACAAAATTCCATCCGCCGGTCGGGGTCATCATCGCTTAATTTCTGTAGGATCTGAAGTTTATATGGATGCCACTTGTGAGCCTGAAGAATGCGATGGATGCTACTTTTCGACACTCCTGTCTCGGCGGACAATCGCGGAAGAGACTTATTGGGACTTCTGTTAAAATGAGCCAGGATAGCAGTCGCTGTATCATCGTCAGTGGACCTCCTTGAAGGTCCACTGTGGTTTATCTTCTATGGATCCTGTTTCCTTAAACTTTGCAACAAGTCTGCTAACACAACTCTGTGTTATTGGCTCGCGGTCTGGATGAAGTCTGTTAAATTCAGCAGCGGCCTCTCTTTGACTCCGATTTCCTATGAGTAGAATTATCTGGATTCGTTCTTCCTTGCTCACAGACATTATGGCCTGTAGAAAGAGAAAAATATGAATTATGGTTTGTAGAAATAGAAAAATATGAATTTCTCCTATGATGCCGGACTTATGGGACACACTGTACAATATAACAAGAGAACAGTATAATAACGAGTATTGGACGGTAAAAAAATCGCAACCTCATAAAAATTAAAGTTTATTTAATTTATATTGACTGTAATTCCTTCAAATAATTTAGAATGTAAATGAGTGCAGCCATTCTTCGCGTCTCACGAGTGCCCTATCGTCTAATGACGCGAATCCTTTCACGTGGTAAAAATCGATGTTTTAGATCCTGAGGGAGATGCCGTAAGAAGCAAAAACATATTTGGAAAGCACCGCCACTTTTATAAGTGTGTTTAAAGTCAGTGCAAAACTCTTACGCTTTAGCTAAAGCGTCAAAGGAGCCCATAAGTTACAGTATATTCTTTTCTATTACTTAATTTGAAGGCGATCATTTGATTACTCCGAGAAACCAGCGGGTAATTTTTATGCCTAAGAAATTTTACTGGAGGGAATTTTTCTTTCGTAATAAAAGAGCATCAAATTACGGAAGTTGAGGCACAACTTGAGGTAAGTCTTTCGCTCTGTGTTTAACTTTCAATCTTTCAAACGGAGCGTGTCCGGGCATCTCAGAAACCCTGGAAAATTAGTTTTGGCTCTTTCCTTCTCCTTCTATGAGGAGAGGGGGTGCTTTTTTATGGGTGTTCTCCCTTGGCTCCCTCTCTTGCATAAAAAAAAACCTGCTTTGTTTAATTAAGGAACACCAATATTACCCGCGAATTAAGGCAGGATATAACTCTGCCTTACTTTAATGAAACTTAAAAGGCGCCCAAAATTAAGTCATAGTACGAGTTAATAATTTAATTTATAAACGGCTTTCTGGTTCCTTAAATACATAAGACTGAAAAAAGATTTGCAATGTATATATACATATTATATATACTACAGGGTGTCCACAAAGTATTTTACTAGGGTGACAAGACAAACTGATTTTCGTTTTTCTTTCAGACCCATTTGAAATGTGAGACAGCAGCAAACTATAACGATTGAACAACGGAAATTGGCTAGTACCTGTGTCCATGAGCGACAACGTAATGGCAAAACCAGTGAAAATATTCGTGCAGACTTCCAGGACCGATTCAACTGTGCAGCTCCTCCAAAAAGGACTCTGTTGAGATGGGAAAAGAAACTGTTCAAAACACAATATTTTCAATGGCTTTACCATTACGTGGTCGCTTCTGGACCAAGGTACTAGCCAATATGCGTTGTTCAATCGTATAGTTGCTGCTACACACATTTCAAATGGGTCTGAAAGAAAAACGAAAATCAGTTAATATTTTACTGGGATGAAAAGATTGTGGACACCCTGTAGAACGCCCGCCGCGCCTTGCGCAGCAACCCCCCCCCCCAGAAACACAACCTAGGGAGGAAACTGAGAGGGGCGGGTGTGTTACTAAAACTTTCCCTGGTTCTCCCTTAATGTGTAAACTAAATTTAGTACAGATTACCCCAGTCGTTTTGGCGTGTATAAACGAACATAGAACATTAGACATCATCAGCCGCTCGAAATTCGTGTTTTTTAACTGGCTCCCCTGTCGGAATACTACTATTTCTTGTTCTGGTTCTGGTATCCCGAATCCATTTCAAGTATTCCATTATTAATATTAGAAATAGAATGTGGTGTCCATTAACAATTGAATGAAAACCCCATACATTTAATGAACTAAATATTTAAAGTTTGTATTAATAATAATAATAAAGACTCAAAGGCAAAAATTGGGGTTTTGTCAACCGTTTCAGACTGTCCCACACACAAAACCAAAACTGACTCAAATTGAGACATTCTTGCTCATCGAGCTTCTTGTTGTTGCGACACTTAAAAAAACCTCTTTATATTCGCCAATTCAAAGAATTATGTGGAGTCATGTGTGTCAATGTCTCAAACTAATAAATTAGACTATAAGTAACTTGTAATGCTTCAATATGAGCTACTTACAAAAAGAGTCATTTTGATTTCGTGTGCAAGAGCTTCTTTTTCTTTTTTTTTTTTAGAACGGCGTCGGGATACACGCATTTTGCAGTCAGATAACGAAACATGAAATTTAATACCAAGAATTTCCAGTCCATCCCTATTAATATACATATATATATATATATATCGGGTCGGAAAAAAAAAGGGAGTCCTTTTAAATCCTTCATATCTCGGCAAATATGGTACATAGAACCATGAAATTTTAGTATGTTAGTACTAGGCAATTTTATGGCTTGTATGCCATCTCTTAGCATTTTAGCTGAGAAATTAGATTTATGGCGAATATTCCAGAAAAATCTTGCTAATAATAGTTTCAAGTTGATAATTAAAGCGATTTTAATTAACGTAAGCCAACTGCAGGAGGTTTGGACAAGCTTCTCAAGAAAATCGATAAAACGGGAGATATCAAAAGAATACCAGGTAGCGGTATTAAATTTGGCCACCAAACAGTCCTGATTTAAATCCTGTCGATTACGGCCGAAAATTTGTCACAGAATTTATCGGGTCAAAGTAAGAAATGTCACTCATTTACGACAGCTTCTGGAAAAATAGGATGAGCTACCACAAGAACAAATCAATAAACAAATCAAATAAAACAAATAAATTTTTATTAGTTTTCTTTGAAATCCGTTCACCGTATAAGAAATTTACTTAGTTTGTGTGGTGTGAAAAAAATATTGAAATCTGACCATAACTTTGGATTTTACAGCCAAAGTTCGAGGTCTTTTTTTTTTTTTTGTCCATCCGATATATAACTGAAATGTTTATTAATTGAGAAACAGTCTTTAATAAGAAATAAGAAGATCAGAAAGTCTCCAAACATTTTCTTTTCCTTTTTCCAAGAAAAATTCTTACTTTATTTATTTATTTATTTTTGTTTATTTATTATTAACGAATATTATACAGAGTTTACACAGATGAGTATAATTTATTATTATTATATAAATACAGATGCTGTATATAGTTTTAAACCATCTTTAATGGTTTCCGTATGACTCAAATAGAAGGAAATATATTTTATATTTTATTGCGTTTCTTTTTTCAGTAATCCCTTAAAGCTTTATAGATTTTCTGAATTCAGAATTACGTTTTACGACACGACTTTTTGACTTGACTGTACATCATATTTTGCTAAGAAGTTATATTTTTGAACGCAAAAATCTTATTTTTAATGTAAAATCTTTTAGCTGTATTTGAAGTTAAGTTGAAATTTGTCCTCAAGGTAAACTATAGTACATAGGCCTAGTAGAGGGTGTGTATAAAGTAACCCGAGTGAAGAGAGAAATCCAATTTGAACTGGTTGATTTGAATGTGATACGCCGTGCAAGAGCCTTTATGGGGGTAGATGGTGGACATTTTCAACACCTCTTATAAACTTTACTATCGAATATACAGTTGCTATAAAGTACCAGCTATGGGGCTGAAATGTCTTTTGGGCCGTAAGTTTGAACTTTCTGCGCTTCACATAACCGGATTTTTCCAGTTTGAACCTCCCCTCCTTGTATAAAACCCCTTTTAAACGCCCTTTTATAAAACCGATGGTTAACGCACTTTCGAAAAATGACGTCTGACAGTGATGTGCGTCGTAAAGACAGAGCTGTTATCGAGTTCTTAACCGCAGAGAAGGAAACAGTTGGAAATATTCACAAACGTCTACAAAACCTTTACGGAGATGCTGTTGTTGAACGAAGCACAGTTGGACGCTGGTCTAAACGTGTGAGATCATCGGAGAGAGGGAGAGCCAGCCTCGATGATGAGCCACGCAGTGGTCGCCCGGCATCGGCTGTCACATCTCACACTGTACAACGTGCTAACAGCATCATTCGATAAAATCGGCGCGTCACATACAAGGAGCTATCACTGGACCTAGAAATTAGTGAAGGAAATGTGAATACGATAATTCAGCAACTGGGATACTCAAAAGTGTATTCACGGTTTGTTCTTCGCGAACTGACACACGATTACAAAGCCCAAAGAGAAGAAATTACTTCTGAGTCGTTGGTTCGATACGAGACAGAAGGGGATGACTTCCTTTCACGAATTGTGACTGGGATGAGACTTGGGTACACCACTTTGAACCTGAAACAAAACGCCAATCCATGGAGTGGCATCATGCAGACTCCCCACGCAAGAAAAAGTTCAAAATGGCTCCCTCTGCAGGAAATATTATGACCACCATCTTCTGGGACAAGAAAGGGGTGATTCTGGTGGACATTATGAAGAAAGGACAAACAATCAAATCAGAGGTATATATTTCTACCCTACAGAGACTCCAGAGACGTATAAAGCGAGTTCGACCGGAGAGAAAACTGGAAGACGTCCTTCTTTTGCACGATAACGCAAGACCACACAACAGTTTGCAAACGAGAGAGGCCATCACAAAAATGCGATTGACTGTGTTACCCCACCCTCCATACAGCCCGGATCTGGCACCTTCAGACTTCCATTTGTTTGGGCCAATGAAGGATGCTATTCGTGGAAGAAAGTTTCAGAGTGACGATGAGGTTGTTAAGGAGATTAAGAGGCGGAACCCAGCGGACTTTTACCAGCAAGGAATAAAAGCCCTTGTTTCGAGGTGGAGGAAAGCCGTAGAAAAGGATAGAGACTATGTGGAAAAATAAAAACTTGTAAAAAAGGTATGTAACTACTTGTGTACAAAATTTGTGGAACTTACAAGGAAGCTTGGACAAAAAAAAAAGGTGGGGCAAAATATATTGAGTGGCTCTCGTACATGTAATAAATATTACTTGTCCATGTTAACATCACATGTTTCACATCTATATATTAAACGTGTATATAAAAAAATAAGAATTTTGCATTAAACTTGTTTTAGCATTTTTAATGCTAAAACTACTTTAATACAAATTAAATAAAGCAAGGAGGAAATTCTCAAATTGGTCTATTCCCATTTTAAGACACTCCCATTTTTATCCACGGATTTCCCATTTTTGTCAAAGTTAGGTTAAGTTAAGATATGCTAGGCTAAAGTTAAGGTTGAGTCAGGTTAAGGTTAGGCTACGTAGGTTAAGAAATAACTGTCATTTCATGTTTTCCCGCGACTGAGAATGACACTGAGTGGGAAGTAATCGATATATATATATATATATATATATATATATATATATATATATATATATATATATTATATATATATATTATATATATATATATATATATATATACACATATATATATATACACACACAGGGTGTCCCTTAAATAGGTACCCATTTTCATTCATTAAATACAACAAGCAAACACAGCTTTCCAGATGAAACTTATATGGAACAGTTACAGTAATGTTTTAAAATTCGTTCAGCACTCAACATGTCCACCTTCGCTTTCAATACACCTCTGAAGACATTGAATGAAATTGTCTATAACTTTTCCATAGATGGCACGGGATATGCCTTAAAGATCACTAGTGATATGAGCTCATAGCTCAACCAAGAACTATGGTCGTGTGGCATAAACTCTATCCTTGATAAAACACCACAAAAAAAAAAAATCACACGGAGTCAGGTTCTTGGGTTTCAAGCAATGGGTCCACCACGGCCGATCCATTTGTCGGGGGGCATTGAATCAAGGAATTCACCAACAGCTCGTGAGAAATGTGGAGGGGCGCCATCTTGTTGCAAGTTGAACGCAATTTACCTTTTTGGCGTGGTTGAGGCACCAAAAACGTTTCCAACATGTTTAGGTAATTTTCAGCAATGACAGTTTTGCCCTCGAAAAAAAATGGACTAGTGATGAAAGTTGATGTCAGGAGACACCATACATTCACTTTTGGCGAGTCTCGGACGTCTTAGCAAGTCGGTTGCGGCTTCTCTGAACCCCAAATTATGCTTGGCTCCCAAGATCCCCGGACCTGACTTCATGTAATTTTTTTTTGTGGAGTTTCATCAAAGACAGAGTTTATGCCACGCGCCCACAGTCCTTGGATGAGGAACAAGATCGCATCACTAATGCTCTTTAGGGCATATCCCGTGCTATCTGTGCAAAAGTTCTGGACAATTTCGTTCAACGTCAACCGACGTGTATTGAAAGAGAAGGTGGACATTGTGAGCACAAAACAAATTTTCAAACATTGCTGTAACTGTTCAATACAAGATTCAACTGGAAAGTTGTGTATGCTTGTTGTATTTAATAAATGAAAATGGGTACCTATTTAAGGGACACCCTTTATATATATATGTGAAGCTTGATCAATGGATGGTTATATACATAATTGGATGCTTTTTCTGTAACACACTTCTACTGCTGATAGAAGCACACGAGCTCATTATGAAGGTTATTTCAAACGATAGTATTATTAATTATACATTTTTCCCTTTGTATCCTCTCTTGCATTAAAATATTTTCTACAACAGTTCACAGATTCCGAAAGTGAACGTTATGAAGTGCCAATACCTTTGACTATTCCAGCGGAGAACGTCCCTTCCGTCCTTTATGAGGTGAAGCTTGAAAGCGAAAAATTAGGAGATCCATTTGCGATATATATCGTCAGGAAAGACACAGGAACTGTTCTGTGAGTAGGAAATTTTCTGTGATAAAAATTTTAGCATTATGAATTCACGAGGTGCAGAAATTTAAAGGGAGCAAAGCCATTAAAAAAGGAAGTAATTCTTGTAAATGTAAATTTCCATTCGAATCTTGGGTTTCGCTTTTAGAAAGTCTGACTCTGTGCGACAGGTTGTTTATATGCTCATCTCTTACCCTAAATCAGGAAGTCTCAAATTCGTTTCAGCTGCGAGCCGCAGTACAACATGTACAGCTAGGGTGATTCAAAAAAATCAGTTTTTTTTTAATTGTTCAACCTGTATTTTTGTTCCCTATAACAAAAAAGTAGTGTATGCCAAATTTGGTGAATTTTAAATAAAATTTACTATGTGCTACCAGGCGTCAAAGTTTCCCTCTTTTTCAATTTGTTTGTTTTTACAACTTATGATTTTATGTTTAACTGTTTATATTTCAGAATTTTTAATTAATGGTTTATATACTAGCTTGCTTTTAATTGTTGCTTGGAACTCGTAATTTTGATACCAATTAATCGATTATGGAAGCTAGGCCTAACTCACCATCACCTAGTTGCTCATTTGGGAGAAGTTCTACAAGAAAAGAAACTGAAGTATGGCTAATTGGGTAGCCCTCTGCGGTACTAAAAACATCCGTATTACCATCAGAGAAGGAAATGATGGCCCTCTTCATGCACTACAGAAATATTAAAAAGCAAGACATTAGAGAATCATGCTGCTCTACTGCAGATGATGTGCTAGCAGTTTGGAAAAAAGCAGGAATACCAGCAAAACAAAGAATACATGTAGTAGATAAAATTCAAGGAATACTGAAGGAATGACAGCTGCTTAAGAAAAACAAAGCAAACAAATTGAAAAGATCACAAAATTTAAATAATAAAAGAAAAATGGAAAGATAAACTGGAAAACTTATTTGACATTGCTCATGAGAATGCTATGCAGCTTATAAAAATAGAAGATAAGAAATTCTTGAAAATGCAACGTGAGAAAGGACGTCATGGAAAAATGGGTACCATTGATAAGGCTGTTGCTAAAAAAGAGCAAAGAGCAGCAGAAAAGCAACAACGTTATGAAAAGAGGAAAGCAGAAGAAGAGATCAAAAGAAAGAAGAATGAAGAGGCTGTCATACTCACCAGTACATCATCAGAATCAGAATCAGAGGAGAGTAAAAGTGATGAATCTGGTTTCTGTGCTGCACAACCTTCAACATGGAAAAGTAAGGTTGGCAAACGTAGAAAATTGTTTGATGATAAATTATTAGGAAGTCTTGATGTTGCAAAATTGAGTGACAGAAATGCGTCTCTTTTTAATGCAAACAATCAGACATCGCTTGAATGGGACATCTGCGAACAAATAAAATGCATGTGTTTCAATACAACGGCAGCCAATACTGGTCCTAGAAATGGTGCAGCTATTCTTCTAGAACAAAAATTCGACAACGATTTATTGTGGCTGGCATGTCGACACCATATATTTGAAATTATGCTGGAAGCTGTTGTTTCAAAGTCTTTATCACCATCTTCTGGCCCAGATATAGTCCTTTTTAAGAAGTTCAGAGAAAAATGGTCAAGCATTAATAAGGAGGACTACGGAACAGCATTATCAGATCCAGATATCTATGAAAATATTCATGACATCAAAGATGACAATTATATTTGCAACAAATCAACTAGATACATTCCAACCAAGAGACAATTACCTAGAACTATTGCAGTTAACAATTATTTTTTGGGGAGGTGAACCAAAAGGTGGAATCAAATTTAAACATCCAGCGGGACTTCATCGGGCAGGTGGATGGCCAAAATTACATATTCATTAAAAATTTTATGTTCAAATCTCAGTTCAAAATTTCAGTAAAAGACAAAAAATGACTAAAAGACATCTGTCTATTTGCTACTCGGTTATATGTAAAGGCATGGTTTACAGCTCCTGTGCCATCTTGCACTCGTCGTCTTGCTCTGGAATTATTACAGAATCTTGTAGTCTACAAACAAATAAATGACACAATTGCATTTGTTGCTATTAAAAAACTGTTAGGTCACCTCTGGTACCTATCAGAAGAACTGGTAGCCTTGGCCTTTTATGATGATGAAGTGCCTACTGAAACGAAAAACAAAATTGTAAAGGCCTTGCAAATACAACAGAAACTCTTCCTGCAAAACGGGCTTTTCTAGATCCTGCACTTATTCCAACGAAGAAATTAGAAGATTTTGTCATCAAATACTCAAAGATTCTTTACAATAACAGAATTTAGTTCAAAATTTTTATTCAAAGATGCTAAAGAATGGCATAATGATGAAGAGTTTAACTCCGCTAAGAAATCTATCAAACAGTGGAAAGTCGTGAATGATATAGCGGAAAGAGGAGTAAAATTAATGGATGAATATAATAAAATACTAACATGACGAAGATCAAAAACAATTCTTGCTACAAGTAGTGAAAAACTACAGGGCTGTTTACCCTGATAGAAAGAAAGAAACATTGATGAAGTAAGGACAGCTAATGTCTCAAATATTATGCTAGTTTAATTATGCATGCTTGTGGTTATGGTAGGACCTACGTGGGAGCTTTCCACATTAAAAAAAAAGCAATGCGCCTTGTACTGTACCCCCTGGGTGGTGTGGAAAAATTTGACAATTTGAGTCGTTCTGTCAATTTTTAATTGCTGGTAGCAACCCCTAAAAATTAAAAATTTGCTAAAATATTTTAGGATAGTTGTTTTTATGCTGAAATGAACCATTTAAAGGGTTGAACACATTAAAATATAAAAAAATTTTTTTACCCCCATATTTGAATCACCCTAATGTACACTAGGGTGGTCCTTAGCTATATAGGGGAAAATTCAAGTTACGAAATTTAACTGCGCTATCCCCGGATTTCGTTAGAAATATCAAAAAATGGTCACAGACAAAATTTCATACGAATCGGAGAATATTTACTGGTGCCACATTAGGGTGGTCCTTATTTTTGAATTTTCGAAATTCAATGCGGCTATCCCTGGATATTGTTACTAGTCTCAGAAAAGTGCTGTAAGCAAAATTTTAGCTCAATCGGCTTATATTATCTGCTATATTATCTCAATGTTTCCCCCATAAGGGGGAAAATTCAACGACCTTCAATGACCTTCATCAGTGCAAGTATTTGCACTTCCGTTGTTTGTCTCCTCCTGCACATTTGGGTTCAGAACATTGCATCTCTAATATTATCTCTTGGTTGCTGCTGCTTTGTGTGTTAATGGAGTGTTCCTGCTTCCTCAGGTGAATCTCGAGAATGCCATCGACAAGGACGTCTACTGAAGTGTAGTTAGTTGGCCAGCCAAGAAAGGAATTGATTGGAGGGAAGCTTCCTTCTTCGGGAGAAGTATTCCAGCGCCTGTTCCACCAGCTCCGAAAGGAGAAAATGTCCCTCCGTGAGGCTGCAACGAATGTTTGCCGAGATGCGGGGGACTTTTGGGAGAGGGCCAGGATTCGACCACGGCAAGCAGAAACATCATCCCAAAGATCGAGGGTCTGTATGACGAGTGGCGGGGTCTTAAAAAGACGAAGAGCAGGAAGTCGGAGGCAGAAAAGAGGAAGAGGGAGACTTTCCTTCAGAAATTGGAGGAACTCTTCGACGTCGCCCATGCCGATGCCAACAACTTGATCAAAAATGAAGAGGACAAGGAGTTCCTGATGGCGCAGAGGGAGAAAGGAAAGCGGAGCTGCATGATGGGAGTGGATAAGAACCTGGCGGAGAAGTAGTCCCGGAAGTTGAGCCGAAGCCGCGCTGAGACAGCACGTCCGGAACAGGACATGAAACGCCGCCAAGAAGAAACAAACGCGGTGGAGTTGGACAGCTCTTCCAGTAGCAGCGCCCATGAGACAGCGAGCGATGAGGGCTACAGCAACGGGTCCTTCTACCTCCATGGCGGCACCTCCGAAGCGACGACGAGCCTCCGGAGCCCCGTTGACTCCAGCGATAGCCGCAGAATTGGATCGAACCAAGATCACCGATCGCAAAGCTGCATACATCCTGACGGTGGCTGCTTCTGCGTATGGACGAGCCCCATCGATGGTGTCCCTGAACCGACAGAGTATCCGCCGAGCCCACATGAAGTTGCGTCAGGAGACAGCTGAGATCTTGAAGGAGTCCTTCGATCCAACTGTGCCCTTCATTATCCACTGTGATGGTAAGATCATTCCCGATCTCACTGGTGGCGATGCCGCTGAGCGTCTTCCGATCTTTGTTCCTGGCGAAGGGGTGTTGAAGCTGCTATGCGTGCCCAAACTGCCTTCCGGTACGGGCAAAGCCATAGCGAATGCCTCCATCGAGGATCTGGATGGGTCGGGTATTTCAGATCGTGTCAGAGGCATGTCCTTTGATACGACGGCAAGCAACACGGGAGTTCGTAGAGGAGCTTGTACACTCATCCAGCAAAGACTTGACGTTAACCTCCTCCATCTTGCCTGCCGTCACCTCATGCTGAAAATTGTGGCCGAGCAAGTCTTCACGCTCTGCTTCAGGCCTCCTTCTGGTCCAGACATCCCCTTCTTCAAGAGGTTCAAGCAGAGGTGGGTTATTTTATTTGACTTGAATGACTTCGAACCAAGGAAAGAAGACCGGGGCTGATGACATCATTGGCTTCTGCAAGCGCCAACTCCAGGAGGCACAGTCGCAGATGACTACCGTGAGTTGCTGGAGCTCACCATCGTAGTCATGGGAGGTGTTCCCCTCGTGGTATCCGGTTCATCCGTCCCGGTGCTTACCACCGTGCCTGATGGATGGCTCGGGTCATATACGCCATCAAAATCTTCCTCTTCCGCAACCAGTTCGAGCTGATTCCACGAGAGAAGCGAAGCCTCAGCCGTTTCGTCCCATTCGCGGTGACGACATACATTCCCGCTTGGTTCGAGGTCCCGCTAGCTGCTTCTGCGCCAGCCAACGACCTCCGCTTGTACAAGTAGCTGGTTTCTTATAAAGACGAGGAGATTGCCACCACGGGGTCCAAGGCTTTCGGCCGGCATCTGTGGTATATGTTGGAAGAGCTGGCTGGATTGGCGTTCTTCGACGTAAAGGTCACCGCCGAAGGAAAGAAACACATGATCGCTGCTCTCCAAGATGAAGGATCCGAGGACCCACCAAAGCAGATTTGTGTCCCCGCGGATACCATCCTGAAGGACAAGACGGTGGCCAACTTCGTCACCTCGCGATCTTGGCGCCTCTTAGCAGCTCTCGACCTCCCCGAAGGGGTCATCGGTGTGGACCCCACCGAGTCGGAAGGCAGAGAGGATTACGAGGCTGCTTCTTGCCGCATCCAAAGCCTCCGTGTGATGAACGACTGTGTAGAGTGAGGAGTGAAGCTGATTCAGGAGTTTAATCCTGTCATCACCAGGAACGAGGATCAACGCCAGTTCCTCCTCCAAACCATTGAGGAGCATCGGAGGCGTTTTCCGGATGCACGGAAGAGCACTTTTGCCCAGAAATAGGCAACAATGAGTGGGAGTTGGGCTCCCATGAGAGTAATATTGTACCTCTCTTAATATACAGGGGTTAGACAAAATAATATGAACACCCGCCGATTTCACCGGTTATCTTTACGGACTGCTCAAATACAAAGTAAACGGTAAAATGACTGGCAAACCTATTTAAATGCGTAACAGAGAGTGTATACGTCATGTTATAACCCTCACGTTGTTTTTACAGATCTGAGTGAATTATGAATTAGCAGTTATGAAAGACCTGTCAGACTTCCAAAGAGGGCAAATTGTCGGAGCGCGGATGGCTGGTGCATCGGTGACGAAAACCGCTCAGATGTTCAATGTATCCAGAGGAACTGTCTCTATGGTCATGTCTGCATACCAAAACCATGGAAAGACAAGCACCGACAAATGCAATAGTGGACGCAAGAAGAAGCTGTGTGATCGAAACCGCCGGGTGCTAAAGCGCATTGTGACAAAGAACCATAAGACCACAGCTCCAAAAGTGACTGCAGAGCTTAACCAGCATCTTGCAAGCCCGGTATCGACCAGAACTGTACGTCGCGAGCTCCATGGAGCTGGATACCATGGGAGGGCTGCAATTGCCAAACCCTTCCTTTCGCACATCAACATTGAGCGGCGCAGAAAATGGTGTAATGACCATAAGAATTGGTCAATGGACCGGTGGAAGAATGTAGTCTACTCCGACGAATCCTCCTTTACGCTATTTCCATGTTCCGGTCGAGTTTACGTCTGGAGACAGCCTAAAGATGCTTATGACCCCGACTGCCTGACCCCAACCGTTAAGTATGGAGGCGGGATCTGTGATGGTTTGGGCAGCAATATCGTGGAATACTCTTGGCCCAGCTGTAGTACTGCATGGTAGGGTTAACGCCCAGGTCTATCTGTCAATATTGGCTGACCAGGTCCATCCCATGGTCCAAACGCTGTTTCCCAATGGCGGCGCCGTCTTCCAGGATGATAATGTACCAATCCACACCGCTGGGGTCGTTAAAAACTGGTTTGAAGAGCATGTTAGTGAAGTAGAACGCTTGGATTGGCCTCCACACAGAGCTGGGCACTTGCGGTTTTTTTTGCGGTACTGCGGTACTACCGCACTACCAAACCGGTACCGCATAACGCAGTACCGCAAAGGATCGCTGAAAGTACAGGCTGTACTTTCAGCGATCCTTTGCGGTACTGCGTTATGCGGTACCGGTTTGGTAGTGCGGTAGTACCGCAGTACCGCAAAAAAAACCGCAAGTGCCCAGCTCTGCCTCCACAATCCCCGGATCTTAACATTATCGAGCATCTGTGGTGTCAGTTGGAGCAGGAGGTCAGAAGCCGATTCCCACCGCCGGCGTCTTTGGAGGAACTGGAGCAGGGTTTGCTCGAAGAATGGCTCAGGATTCCTCTAGCCACTGTCCAAAAGCTGTATGAATCAATTCCCCGACGCATTGCAGCTGTTATTGCCGCTAAAGGAGGACCAACTCCATATTAAGAATAAAAACCGCCATTTATCAAGGTGTTCATATTTTGTCCAACCCCTGTATATTGTTGTTGCACTTCCCGGACTTTGTTTGTCTCCTCGTTTTTTCTCATCTTCGAATTAAACTATATAATCGATTGATGTTTGAAATATATTTCCATTGGAAAAAAGTTTTATTTTCAGTTCTAAGGTTCTAAGTTCCCATCATCCCCAAATATGGGGTTTCACACAGTAGACGATATAACAATATTAGCGTACTAGTCGCATACTGACAACCAATGTGGCACCAGATAATATAAGCCGATTGAGCTAAAATTTTGCTTACAACCCTTTGAGACTAGGAACAATATCCAGGGGTAGCCGCATTAAATTTCGAAAGTTCAAAATAAGGACCACCCGAATGTACACCTTGTGAGTGTATATATGAAAGAGAGGGGCTTGTTCGAGGGAACCTCATCTGTAAGATGAAAAAGAGGACCCATGAATTATGTTTGAAATTAGGATCTCTTCTAAAGATGTATTTTCTGGTGTCCCTCCTGTTGTCCTCAAGAACTGTGCTTCTGTGCTGACACCCTGCCTAGGCAAACACTTTCATCTTTGTCTTTCAGCTGGTAATTTTCCTTCCTGCTGGAAGTTCATTTTCATTCAGCCTGTCCCAAAGAAGGGTGACCGCTCTCAACTCTCCAACTATAGTCCAAATGCTTTGATTTCTTGCCTTTCTAAAGCTTTTGAATGTATCCCTAATAGGAAGATTCTTAAACACCTCTCTACTCACAGTTTTATTCCAGATCGTCAGTATGGGTTCTGCAAGGGACGCGTTACTGGAGAACTTCTTGTATATTTCTCCGACTCTTGGTCATCCTCCTTTCAGGATTTCGTTGAAACCTTTGCTATTGTGTTAGACATATCAAAAGCTTTTGATAGAGACTGGCACAAATCTTTAACTTCGAAACTGCCCTCCTTCGTTTCTATCCTTCTATTTGTGCCTTCATATCTGATTTCCTTTCTGGCCGATATAGCTGCAGTTGTAGATGGCCACTGTTCTTCTCCTAAAGCTATTAACAATAGTGTTCCTCAGGGCTCTGTCCTGTCACCCACTCTTTTCTTTTATTTATCAATGATCTATTAAGTCGCACTTCTTGTCCTATCCACGCCTATGCCGATGATTCCACTCCTATACCGATGATTCCACTCTTCACCCGTTTCACAAAGCGTCCCTCTCACCAGTCACTCCATAATTCGCATAGGACGGCTATGGGATACCTGACCTCTGATCTTTCTACTATCTTTGATTGGGACAGAGAAAACATTGTGACTTCAGTGCTTCAAAATCTCAGTTCCTTCTCCTGTCTACTCGTCACAATCTTTCACACGACTATCCCCTTATCTCCAACAATACACAACTCAATCCTTCCCCTTTTCTTAACATTCTTGGTGTTTCCTTTTCTCTTGACCTTTCTGCAAAGATCACATATACTTTCTTTCCAAAACAGCTTCTGAGATGTTAGGTGTGCTGTACCGCTCCGCAGTTTCTTTACCCCACTCAGTTGCTGTCTCTGTACAGGGGTTTAGTCCGCCCCTGTATGGAGTACGCTTCTCATGTGTAGGGTAGATCAACCCACATAGGTCTACTTGACCGGATTGAATCAAAGGCTTTTCGTCTCAGTAATTCCCTGCCTCTTACTGATTAGTTTCAATCCTTCCCTCTTCGCCGCAGTGTTGCCTCATTCTCTCTTTATTATCGCTTTTATGACGAACACTGCTCTTCTGAACTCTCTAACTACATGCCTCCTTCTTTCAGAACAGCACGCAGTACCAGACTTTCGACACATTTTCATTCCTTTCCTGTCCAACTCTCTAACGCTAGGGTTAATCGGTATTTTCAATCTGTCATCTACTCAACCGGTCAATTCTGGAACAACCTTCCTCACTCCATCTTTCCCCCTCTCTATGACCTCCAATCTTTCAAACGCAATGTTCAGGCATCTCGAAATCCCTGGACCTTGATTTTGGCTATCTTCTTCCTTATCGGGGGAGGGGCGTTTTTGCAAGCATTCCCCCTTGGCCCCTCCTTCCTGCATAAAAAATAGGACTAATGTGTATGGAACATGGGACTCTTCTGGGATATTAAAGCTACTATGGTCCGAACTATAATTCGGACTATAGTAGATTTAATATTCCAGAAGAGTCCCCCGTTTCATGTACATTAGTTCTGTGTTTTCTATTAAAAATTATATTGAGGGACCATTCTGAGTTGATAGTTATGATTTTGTGCTTATTATAAATATTTCTCTTTAACTGTGTATCATCTCTTCAAATTCCACTTCACTGATATGCGAAGTTCATTTCATTAGGTCCGGGTAGTAGTTGGATGGGAGGCCAACCTTTGCGTCCAGATTAAGTGCCGACCCGTTGTTCAAATCCCACGTAAAACTGTACGTCCCTCCCCCGTCATATGATTTTAGAAGTTGCGAAAGAGGTTAGAGCGTTAGACGAACCCACCAAAACAAATATTTCGTTCGACTTCGTGCGGGCCGCACCAGAAACGTTCGAGGGCTAAGTGTTTGAGACCCAAGTATAATGGTTAAGACAGACGAAATTGGTAAATATACAGTTCTATATTGTTATATATTCTTCTATACATTTATTTCTCATACATTTACCTTATAATAGAAGTTATCAGGTAGCGAAACAAAGTCAATCTGCACCATGTCGACATGCATAATGTTAATACTAAAAAGTTAGTTTAATTTAGGTCAGGTTAGGTTAGGTCACATTATGCCCAATTAGGTTACGCTAGGTTAGGTTAGGTTAATGTGGTTACGTTAGGATAGCCATTTTCAATGAATGAAAATCTGAAAGCCATACACTTGCTTCAGGTCGTACGTCGACATTATGAAATTCGATTTTGTTCAGGGTTCTCAAGTGTCTTTAAGAACAAATTTGTTCTTATTCCTTAATTTTTAAATTTTTTATTTCATTTGTCTATCAGAATAAAATGTTAACGTCCCAAAAAGGACAAAGTGTGTCGATTCGTACTCAACAGTAGTTGTCAGAAATATCAAGTACATTTCAACGATATCAACGATATCAACGATGCATCAACAATCGATCAATCAACCGTACTACTTGAGGAGGATTTGTTTTAACAGTTTTAAAAATTTTTGTTCCACACACTCGAAAATGTTCAACACATTTGTGTGAAACGTATTGAAATGTGTTTACAAGTTAACGGTACTCAATTCTAACACTTATTAAACCCATGTTAATAGAATAATATAATATTCATATGGCTCCAGATTTCTACCACACCCTGTACTGTACTGTATTAATTCTTATGCCTTTAATACTGTAGCTATAAATAAAAAACAATTACTTTAAAACATCGTATTTTCATACTTTCGAGTTATTTTTATGAAAATGTTCTTTCTTTATAACCTGATTGCATATGAAGTCACTATTTGCATATTCATAATTTATAAGGAAAGAAATTCTTCCCATACTTTTTTCTACTTCTCCTTCCTCTTCTTCACTTTGCACGACCTTTGGGATACCACTCGCTATATGAATAATAAATATATGAATAATAAATATATATTATTCGCTATATGAATAATAGATGCCATCCCTTTTAATGAGAAGGGACGGCAGTGATTCATATACAGGGTGTCTCAAAAGTCACTATCTATTTTGAAAAATAATGGGAATTACGAAAAACTGGTTTAAGACATGAAAAACATATTTATTTCAAAGTAAGTGCCACAAAGAATTAGTGCTATTTATTTATCTGTCTCCACATGGCGACCATCAGTGTCTCTACAGAGCTCAAAGCGATAAGTTGTTTCCCGGAACACACTTTCCAGCATTTGAGGTGTTATTTTCTGAACTGCATCGGTAATACGATTTCGAAGTTCGGCTACATCACTAATTCTTCTACCAGTGTACACCTTAGACTTAATGAAACCCCAGGCGAAAAAATCTAATGGTGTTAAACCGGGTGAACGTGCTGCCCATGGTTGTGTTCCTCCACGACCAATCCAGCGACCGGGGAAGCGTCTGTCAAGATAATCACGTACAATTATTGCATAATGGCACGGTGCTCCATCCTGCTGAAAAACTACTGTGTCAAGAATGCCATCTGTAAGAAGTTGAGGTTCGAGGAATTGTTCAAGCATGTCAAGATAAATTTATAAATTACACAAAATTCGAAATAAACCAATTAACTTTTTTTAAATACACAAATTTGCACCAGAAGTACATATCTTTATGCCAGCATAGCATTTTAAAAAAAAACATCTAATGTCACCGAAATAGATAGTGACTTTTGAGACACCCTGTATAAACGCTAAGATACTTTCCAGCAATTCTGTTGAGAAGATACGAGTGACACGAAATATACAAAAGGTTGACAAACGAATGTAAAGAGACACCTTCGGTTTCTCGATAGTTTTTGATTTGATAATAGAAGTGACTAAATAATAATAAATTTATTGAATCACTACAGTATATTTCAAATCGTGTTGCGTTCCCCTTTGCATTATCTAAAGCTGACACACGTTGTGACATTCCATTGACAAGCTATGCAAATTGTTCTTGAGGACAATCATTGTGTGCTCTCTCTCTCGAGTATGCAGTGCAGTTCTGGTCGCCCACCCTCAGGAAAGATATTGAGAGGCTGGAGCGAGTGCAGGCGAGGGCCACAAAATTAATCCCTTCCGTTAGGCATATGGGCGACAATCGACGGTTACGCGCCCTGAACTTGTTTTCGCTGGAAACTCGGAGGCTGCGCGGTCAACTGATCGAGGTTTTCAAGCTCTTACGCGGGTTCAACGATGTCGATTTTAGAAGCATGTTTAGTTTAAATGATAACCCAACTCGCAACAATGATTGGAAGTTGGATTTGAAACGGTTTAGGACTAGTGTGTGTGGGACTTACTTTACGTATAAGATCTGTGACACGTGGAACAGTTTACCTTCAGAAGTTGTGAACAGTTCCTCTGTGGATCATTTCAAGAAAAGGTTAGACCAAATCTTGCACACTATTTGAGTGTGTACAAAATTTTCCCTGGCACTGTTGCCATTGGTACCTCCTCGGTATGGGCCGCAAGGCCTTTTGAGGTACTTCTTTTCCTTGTAACTCTCTCTTTGGTGAGGGGCTCTTCAACTCCCGATAGCCCTGGCTATTCGGGAAATAGCTATGGCGCGGTCAGAATAGGGAAGGCTGCCATCGTGCAGTGCTTTTTAATGCTAGGTCGATTAGGAATAAGTTTTGCGAGCTACGGGCGCTCTTAGCATCAGAATACCAGGATATCGTTGCTATCACCGAGTCCTGGATTCATACTAATCG
Organism: Bathynomus jamesi; assembly: GCA_023014485.1. Taxonomy (NCBI): domain Eukaryota; kingdom Metazoa; phylum Arthropoda; class Malacostraca; order Isopoda; family Cirolanidae; genus Bathynomus; species Bathynomus jamesi. The sequence continues at coordinate 98,886 of JAJOZX010011483.1, forward strand.
TACGGACTACGTTGGAGAGTTCGAGATTCCCGGGTATAGAATGTTTCACAAAGACCGCACCCGTGGGGAGGCGAGAAGGGTACTAATATACGTCAGGGACACGTTGAGTCCGGTTGACTGCCAGTTCCGATCGGAACGGGAGCTGCTTGGCATCGATCTGAACCTGGGAGGGACGAACTACAGGTTCATCTTGGTGTACAAGGTGTACAGACCTCCGCATCCCCTCCTTGAGGATACAGCCCTGTACACCGAACTCCATAGCCTGCTAGGGGACAGGGTGTGTGTAGTTTTAGGAGACTTCGACTGTCGCGGCACAAACTGGGAAGACAAGACTGCTGATGCCGAAGGGAGGAGGCTAGTTGACTTTGCTAATGAGAACTTCCTGACTCAGTGGGTCAATGGGCCTGTACGAGGCGAAAGCGTTCGAAACTTAGTATTCACGACCGAAGACAACCTGGTCACTGGCCTCACCGTTGACGAATCGTTGGGGGTTAGTGATCACGGTCTGATTAGGTTCTGTGTCTGCGTCCCTCGGGTGAAGCGTATTAACTCGAGAAGCAGTAAGCTCGATCTACGGCGGGCGGACTTTGTTGACCTCCGGGATAGCGCAGGTGAGATAGGGGTTAGGGGTCGGCGGCGATGTTGAGGGAGTGTGGAGTGCATTCCGGGACCAGTTTATGGTGCTGCAGTGTACTGCCATACCCTCAAAACAGGTCACCCCTGCTTCAACGCAGCCTAAGTGGTTCAGTCGTGACATCTCTTCGGCTATCCGAAATAGGAAAGGTGCGTATCGGAGGGCGAAGGCCAATCGTTCCCATGAGAACACTGAGGCGTATGTCCATTGTCCACCTGTGCAAGGAAGTGAAGGCGAAGGTTAGGCTAGCGAAACGTAACGAAGAACTCCGGGTGGCAAGCCTTGGGTAAGGCGAACCCTAAGGAGTTCTTCAGTTATGTTAATAGTAGAAAGCTCATTAGAAGCATGATCGGTCCGTTAAAGGATCGAAGCGGCGTTCTGCGGACCTCCGACGCGGACATCGCTAACGTGCTGTATGAGTACTTCGCGGGAGTGTTCACCAGGGAGGACACCCGCGTCATCCCCACGACAGTCGTTAACGATAGAATAGACAAACTGAGCGCGTTTAAGGCTCCTGGGCCAGACCAGTTCCCCCCAGAGTGTTGCGGGAAGGGCCAGGTGCCTGATGACTGGAGGGAAGCCAACGTGACCCCTACCTTCAAGAAAGGGGATCACGAAAGTCCAGGGAACTATCGTCCCATTATTCTCACTTCGGTGGTGGTTGTAGGTAAATTATTAGAGGAGATAATAGCGGATAGGATCGTTGACCATTTGGATTCCTACAAGCTGCTTGGGGACTCCCAACATGGGTTTAGACGGCATAGGTCGTGACTCACCAACTTGCTCGAGTTTTTCCACGTCATGTGGAGTGAGTACGATAAGAGTAGGGCGATTGATATACTTTATCTTGACTTTGAGAAAGCCTTTGATAAAGTACCTCACTGCCGGCTAATGGCCAAAGTCCGCGCGCTGGGTATCGATGGGGAAGTAAATAGTTGGATTGAAAACTGGCTGAAGAATAGGCGGCAGAGGGTTGTAATTAAAGGGGCTAGTTCGGGTTGGGCCTCAGTCACTAGCGGGGTTCTTCAGGGTTCCGTTTTGGGCCACTGTTGTTTATCAGTTACATAAATGATATCGACGCTGGCATCATCAGTAGGATCGCCAAATTCGCTGATGGCACGAAGCTTGGGGGCAATGTTGGGTAAATGCAAGGTCATGCACATTGGGTACGCCAATCCCAAGTCGGACTACCAGACTCCCCACGCAAGAAAAAGTTCAAAATGGCTCCCTCTGCAGGAAAGGTTATGGCCACCATCTTCTGGGACATGAAAGAGGTGATTCTGGTGGACATTATGAAGAAAGGACAAACAATTAACTCAGAGGCATATATTTCTACCCTAGAGAGACTCCAGAGCCGTATAAAGCGAGTTTGACCAGAGAAAACTAGAAGACGTCCTTCTTTTGCACGATAACGCAAGATCACACAACAGTTTGCAAACAAGAGAGGCCATCACAAAAATGCGCTTGACTGTGTTACCCCATCCTCCATACAGGCCGGATCTGGCACCTTCAGACTTCCATTTGTTTGGGCCAGTGAAGGATGCTATTCGTGGAAGTAAGTTTCAGAATGACGATGAGGTTGTTAAGGAGGTTAAGAGGTGGCTCCAGCAGAACCCAGCGGACTTTTACGAGCAAGGAATAAAGGCCCTTGTTTCGAGGTGGAGGAAAACCGTAGAAAAGGATGGAGACTATGTGGAAAAATAAAAACTTATAAAAAAAAGATAATTACTTGTGTACAAAATTTTTGGAACTTACGAGGAAACTTGGAAAGAAAAAAAAAGGTGGGGCAAAATATATTGAGTGGCTCTCGTGTGTGTATATATATATATATATATATATATATATATATATATATATATATATATATATATATATATATACACCGTGTCCCAAAAGTCAGTTTACCGAAGAAAATGTTCCTAAGGTGAGTTTACAAAGAAAAAAACTTGTTTCATAAATATATTTACAAAACATAAGAAAACAAAGAAAAAAATTTCTGAAACATATTTACAAAACATATAACTGTTCAAAATGTCGTCCATGTTGTTCGATGCACATCTTGTGTTTGTCAACGGTTGACCGGCAAATTGCTTTACATAGTTCCTTATCATTGCTTAAGAGCTGGAATTCTTCACAAATGTAGTCTTTAAGGTCCTGAAGACATGCTAGCTTTTTGCTGTAAAAAAAATGTCATAATGTTTAGTGATGTAGGTCACATCCGCATCCGCACTTTGGACTGCGGATGTCGTGCGGATGTGGACCGTTGAGATAAAACGTCATTAATAAGCGGAAATTATCAAATTCTACTATATAATAGAACTAGTTCATTGTGCGCAAAAGTGATGCAAGCGACAAGACGAGAGGCTGTTCTTGTATGAAGTTACTCTCTTGCAACCTACTTAGATCCACGTTACAAAGCTAAGTTATTTTCACCTAGTACATTAGAACGAGTTAAATCATCACTTGGCAAAGCAGTTGAAGAGCTTCAATCTCTTGAATCTGTCGCTTCGCCACCCACCAAAAGAATAAAAGTTTCAGTGACAGAACCAACACCTTCAACAAGCAAATCTATCACAGAATCTCTCTCTCAGTTTCTTGAGTCAAGCAGCGATGACGAGACCTACGCGATGTCAAAAGATGTAGTAAAAATGATCGAGAGCTATCACCAAGAAAAACGCCTAGCTGCATGTGACAATCCTATTAGTTGGTGGAAAAATACGCAGAATATCTATCCATACTTGAGTAAACTTGCAAGGAAACATTTAGCACGTCCTCCAACAAGCGTACCAAGCGAGAGATTATTTAGCAGTGCTGGATTAATATATGATGAAAAGAGAAACAGACTGGCAGCAGAAAAGGCAGAAAAATTAATGTTCCTTAAGCATAACCTTGCTATAATTAAGTTTGAATATTAAACGATGAACATCTTAGTTTACTTTATTTTAATTACTCATTTATAAATATGCCTAATAAAACTTTAAACTTAATATAAATAGTTATCAAGCTAATTAAAGATCTCTTTCTATAAGGGTGGAGGTTGGGGAAAGAGGTCGGGTAACACATTTATGGTTTCTAATTGTGGCTGAAACTCAACAAAATATAACGAATTTATTTGCAGACGAATTCACTAATTGATTTCTATATTAGTTAGATGCTTGCTATTATTTTATATGTTCAGGGAAAAGTACAGCAATTATTGTACAATTAATCAATTATACTACATTATAGCTACAGCTCTCTCTATATAATAACTTATTATATACGTTAAACACAACAAATCTCGAATATATCCTAAAAAATAACGAAAATGTAGACATCCGCATCCGCGGATGTGAAAAAAATGACATCCGCTACATCACTAATAATGTTTAGAATAATCATTAGGAGAAAACATTTTCCTCGGTAAACTGACTTTTGGGACACCTTGTGTATATATATATTAAAAACAGGAAAGCAGTACCAAACCATTTCGTACAACAACTCTATTGTCACGAAAAGAAATAAAAAAATAAATTGGTGGACTACGTCGTAGCCAATGTCGTAACGCTGATTGCAGTTGATCAGCGAAGTTAAGCGACATTAGGTCTGCGTGGTAGTTGGATGGGAGACCGTCCTCTGCGTCCGGATTATGTAGCGACCCGTGGTTCGGATCCCACGTTCGGATCCAAATCGTGACCCCACCAAGGAAGCCCCGTAGCAAAAACGTTAATCATTTGAATTTGAAATCATAAAGTCCAACCCCGGTACCCGAACTCTCGTTCTTCAGATTTACAGCCCGGTGTTGTCTTAACCACTTGTCTAACAGGCGTGTAAAAATCTTAAATAATTTATGTCTGAAAAACAACTCTCAATATGTCTTTACGTTTTTGTTCAAGTTATACTGTCTGTCTTTCCTAATATTCATCCATATATATATATATATATATATTCATCCTATATCATCCATATATATATATATATACCTTCAACTGCAAAGAACACGCAGTATAAATAACGTAAAGAAACGACGCTTGTATAGGAGATATTCCGCGCAAGACGAGAGAGAGAGAACGGAACAAATGAAAAAATGAGGTAACCACCTGGGAATCGAACCCGGGATCTTCCGATTGCCGGTCAGACGCGATACCATTACACCATGGACCTCACTCTTCCAAATGCCGTAATTCTTCTACATACTCGCAGAAACCAATGCCCCAAGGGGGCACCTCCCGGGTTCGATTCCCAGGTGGTTACCTCATTTTTTCATTTGTTCCGTTCTCTCTCTCTCGTCTTGCGCGGAATATCTCCTATACAAGCGTCGTTTCTTTACGTTATTTATACTGCGTGTTCTTTGCAGTTGAAGGTATATAATGTTACGGCATGCGGGAGGTGCCCCCTTGGGGCATTGGTTTCTGCGAGTATGTAGAAGAATTACGGCATTTGGAAGAGTGAGGTCCATGGTGTAATGGTATCGCGTCTGACCGGCAATCGGAAGATCCCGGGTTCGATTCCCAGGTGGTTACCTCATTTTTTCATTTGTTCCGTTCTCTCTCTCTCGTCTTGCGCGGAATATCTCCTATACAAGCGTCGTTTCTTTACGATATATTATATATATATATATATATATATATATAATGGAAAAACCACGAAGGAAAGGAAACACAGAATGGTGCTCAAGCGCTTTCGTCTAATGACGTACACTTTTATTCTGGACATGACACCCGATTAAGAAGGCCATATTTTCTTCATTGTTTCTCCGCGCTCTTAGGATCGCCAGTCTGGAATACATGGATGCTGAATTGGAAAAAAATCAACGGTATTGGAAGTGATCTGTGCTACCCACCTGTGTTTATGGAATCTTGTCTTAAGGCAAAACGAACCTTCTGTCGTGTGAATAATAATACTCGCACTTTGTCAAAGAATATTTTAGTACTTCCATTTTTCCCGGGCTTTTTATGCATTGCTAATGTACTTAAACTTTTGGATATTAATGTAGTATTTTCATATAACAATATTGTGAAAAATATCATAGTAAAAAAGCCCTACCAATAACTCAAGCATTATCTATAAAATAGGTTGTAAACAATGTGATTCCTTTTACATTGGTCAGACGGGAAAGGATTTGCACACACGTGTAAAACAGCATCAATATTCCGTTAGAACGGGACAGTCGTCCAGTGCCCTTTTTGTCCATTTGTCAGAGTTATCCCACTGTATTGATTGGAATAATGCTTCAGTTTTGTTTCACTCTAACAACAGTGTTAATAGAAATATTCTTGAGTCTGCTATTATCAACTTCCAAATAACTTTAACATGAGCCAAAGTCTTTTTCCACTTGATCCTGTTGTTTTGAATTCGTTCAGAACTGATTTAGACAAGAAGGGCAGAGTGCTAAAACTTTGGTAGTCTTCCCTTATAAATTTGTATGCTCCTCTTACAATTTTTATTTTTCAATTTATTTGTATATTTTTTTTATTTCTTTGTGACCTATATATAATTCATGCATTATCTATAAAATTGGTTGTAAAAAATCCATATGATCCTGTTGTTTTGAATTCGTTCAGAACGGATTTAGACAAGAAGGGCAAAGTGCTAAAATTGGTAGTTTTCCTTACAAATTTGTATGCTCCTCCCACAATTTTTATTTCTATATTTATATATATATATTTTTTGTGACCTATATATAGTCTCGAACTCTTTATTTACTTCAGTGTTCCTGAGGATGTCATTAGACGAAAGCGCTTGAGCACCATTCTGTGTTTCCTTTCCTTCGTGGTTTTTCATCATAAATATTTTTCATATATATTTCATATATATTTATTTATTTATTACTTTTAAGTAAATGAAAATTCGAAGTAGAAATGTGTATATTTTAGGGAGGAGGAAGGGGTCGAAGACAAACTAGTATCTTTTATAATGCAATAACTGTACCGTAATAACTCGGTTCGAATATTACTCGTTTTTGAAGAAAGAAGAAATGGTCAGACGAGTGGTTTAAAATCCATATCATCATTAACTTCCATTCCTTGAGGCGATTTTGCGGCGTTCATTCCACGCGAAGTTTTTGCGTGGTTGATCAACGAAATGCATGACATGAATAAAATCAAATTTTATAATGTCAACATTCGACCTTAAGCAAGTCGGCCTTATGCAAGTATATGAATTTTTACATTAAAATGAAAAGTTTAATATTTTAAATAAGAATGACTAACGTATTATATACATACATACATACATGAATTTATCTGACATGCATATATATATAGTCGAGATTTTCGACATTATGCAAGTTCAGAAATTTTGGTGCCGACATTCTTAAGATCGACTTTCTTTCGCTACCCCAACGAAATGCTTCAACATCCTGGGCAGTGGGCATTCATCCATTTCGCCAGATTCTAGGTAAAGATACTGTTAATTTAACCTCTGGTATCATAGGTAATAATGTCATAGGGTAAAATGTCATATATATATATATATATATATATATATATATATTATACACACACACAGGGTGGGCGAGAAGTCACCGTACATCAACCAATGTGCAATCATAATCAATCATAATTAATCTGAATCACTTACGTACTTCGTGGTTAAATGTCCAGTGGATCCGTATGTGCACCTTGATGCTGGACACACAAGCGGATGCGCCTCCATGTCTTCTGTGACATGCGTCGGAGCATTTGTGGAGTAATGGTGCGAAAGGCGTCTTCCACAGCTCTGCGCAACTCTTCGTTGGTGTTGTAGCGACGCGCAGCCACTACTCCCTTGATAATACCCCACAACGAATTGTCCGGGGTGGTAAGGTCAGGACTACGTGGTGGCCATGGTAATGGTGCCGGAGATGTCGGTGAACCACGGCCAATCCACGGCCTGCAAAATGTTCGTTCAAAACGTCGCGCACAGAAAGAGCAAAGTGTGCGTGTGCCCCATCGTGCTGCAGCCACACGTCATCCACGAGTCCCCTATCTCTGAGCTGAGGTATGAGCCACGTCTCCAACATTACCGAATAAGATGCCGCGTTTACGGATCCATCGAAAAAGTAAGGTCCAATCAAATGACCTGATGTCATACCCGCCCATATCATCACATGCGGTGGATTATGTTCCAGCTCCTGCGCGAAATGGGGATTCTCTTTTGACCAGAACACCACATTTCTGTCGCGCGAATTGCGATAGATGGCACAGTCATCACTGAAAAGAACCTTTGAGCGGGATACGGCACTTGGGAATGTGTCCAACAGAGCACGGCATGATTCATAACGCCGATCGATGTCGGCATCTGACAGTTCATTCACGAAAGTTGGGCGATACGGCCTCACTTTCAGGTCTTTCTTCATGTGGTCTCGCATCGTTGACCGTGGCACACCAGGCTCTGATGATCGTTTCCGCGTCGACTTAATTGGGGAACGTTCAATGGAAGCGGCAATCGCTGCACATGTTTCCAAGCGCGTTGTCTTTCTCCCACTCCGCGGCCTGTTTTTAACGCTTCCAAGAGCGAACGCACGTTTTTCCCAATCCAGCAGTGTCGCTCTTCGTGGTGGAGCCTTATTAAACCGTTCTCGAAACACAGCCATCACCTGCGTCATTCTTTTTCCCGTGTGCGGTCTCTCATGCACCCACACACTTGCCACCAACAGCTCCTCAACAGAGTAACTGCTTGTGTCAACCATACCGACAACACCACAACTAAATTCCATGGGTACGGCTGTCACGTACGCACTATCTTCGACACTCTTGCCAGATTGCCATTGTACATAGTAGTGTGTGCTGTGCTGTGCTGTGCTGTGCTGTGCTGTGCAAACTCAAATTGATTTCGGGTGCGTATCGTGCGGGTGTACGGTGACTTCTCGCAAATACGGTCATTGTTAAGAACCGTTTATTACTTGGAACATTTAAAGTTGGAAGCGATCTTTTACTCACTTCTTTAACGTTTTACAAACTTTCCTCTTCACACTCAAAGTGCATGGATGAAATGTAACCCAAATTTACGCAGTTTTATTTGTACTTTTCATATCTAAAAATTAGTTAATTAAATTACTTTATTAATTAACTATATATATATATATATATATATATATATATATATATATAATATATATATATATATATATAATATATATATATATATATATATATATCAGCAAACAACCACAGGGAAAAGGAAACACAAAGTCCGAGCGCTTTCGTGATATATTCACATTATCAAGGAGGAACAGAAAATAGGAATATATCACGAAAGCGCTCGGACTTTGTGTTTCCTTTTCCCTGTGGTTGTTTGCTGATTAATAAGGTCACGTGTTATTTTGTGATTTTAGTGCATATATATATTATATATATATATATATATATATATATATATATATATATATATATATATATTTTATATATATATATATATATATATATTTATATATATATATATATATATATATTTGTCAATATACAAGCGGAGATTCAGGCAAGCATAAAATGAAATGATATTAATTTTTCATTCCCCCAAGGTGAATTTAATATATGAACAAAATAGATTACAGCTGTAGGTGTAATTAATTATTAATTATATTCCGTTTTTTGACTAATCATAATTCAATTTTCAAGAAAAAAGATTTAATGTAACAAATTAATTTACATTTAATTTTTAATATAAAACTTTTATTAATATTTTCATATACATTACACAGTATAATATATATATATATATATATATTATATATATATATATATATATATATATATATATACAAACCAGAATGGTCCCCTGAGAAACTTATATGTTAAACACAGACCATGCATGGAACAAGGAACTCTTCTG
>JAJOZX010011484.1:5000-35000 GCA_023014485.1 Bathynomus jamesi
TATATATATATATATATATATATTATGCATGCGTGAATATTATTTTCTCAAAATGTCGAAAAAAATTTCGACATTTTTCTACACAGAATTTTCCGCCCAACTTACCCAAACAAAGATAACGAAACCTAAAATGATATAACCTTTTCGAATTTAACCCAACCCAACCTATATAACTTAACTGTCATTGATAAAGACAAACTTTTATTATACATTTCATATAAACAATAAACTGTCAATTTTTCTGAACACTATTTCTGAAGAAAATCTATTTTTGTTTTTCCTCCTCTTGTTTAAAATGTATAACACTCCCTCTGCAGCCTTTCTATAGGAATTCCATGTCATTTCAAATAAACAGTACGACAGAGATCTTATATACATGTTAACTTCACTTACGAGACATCAGTCCTTAGTTTGTTCCACAAATAGTCAATGAAATTTAAATCAGGAAATTTGTGGCAGAAACTTGAGCTGTGCCAATCTGCTCCTGTTCCCCATGTATAGGCACTGTTGAGTACTGAAGTATATCGTGGGTCGTTGTCGTGCTGTAAGGTAAACCCCCTCCCGGCTAAACGAAGTCCATTCGGCAGTGTATGCTGAACCAAAATCCTGTAGTAGTCAGTCTTCAGGAGATCACCCATTCCAGATAAACTGAAGCAGCTTTCACACACAAGCGAACCGCGGACATCTTTCAGTTTTATGTAATGGTGGATAATATAGTGAAGCTCCATGGACACATGGTCTACCAAACCTATACCTTGCCTTCTTCAGAATGTTAATTTTTGGTCTTATCACTCCGAATAACATCCTTCTATTATATCACTCTTTTTTGATGTACCTTTACAAACACAAGCTTCTTTTTCTTATTCACTTATCTAACATACGACTTTCTGAGAGCAGCTTCTCCTTGAAGCTTAAGTTCTTAAAATCACCTTTACACAATAAAGGCGATTTTAAGTAAATCGCCTTTACTTACAGCAATTTCATTGGTTCCCCTAAAAAGTTCAACATATTCTGCAGTCTTAAAGCGATTTGCTATATAAAGAGTGTCTTCCAATAATGTGATCCTGTCTTGAAGTAGTTATCTTAGACAAGGAGTCCCAAACTCAATTCAGCTGCGGGCCGCATTATAACATGTAGACCTACCTGCTGGCCAAGATTAAAATCGAGTCCAGGAGTAATACAAATTTTTTTAGCAACTAGCTAATAAAGTACAGTCAAAGTAGAATCACCAATTTTACAAGGAACAACCAACTGTTAAAGTAGCTTGCCTCCCACATTGGCTGATACATTGCGACTGTCTAAGGCTCCATCAATGTCGCAGGGTAGTGTATAAAAATCCCTGGCCAATCACAACTTATTACATTCTGGAGGATTTACAGAACAGTTTATCACAGAAACAACATGAACTGTACTGAGGTACTGTCTTTTTTTTTAACCTTTACGAGATGAAGAATAGCTATCTGTCCGGCGCAGTGCAACGAAACACATTTACTTTAAAAATAAATTCAACTTAAATACACCATGGTATATTTCATTCAATTTCGTACGGGCCACACAGGAAATGTTCGAGGGCCGGATGCTACCCGCGTACCACATATTTAAGAACCTGTACGAACTCGATCTTGTTTGCTACGAATATCGAAACTGCTATTTTCTTGCACCAGCTGTATTTGTTTTTTAGCCGCTCCTTTGGATATCTGATGTTCCAGTGTAATATCTCTTCGGTTGTGCCCTGTTTATGGAGAATAGGTATGTAGGTTCTTAATTCATGTGTTAACTGTTTACTACGTGGTGCACAGGGTTATCAGAAAGTTTCAGAGAATATCTGTAAAAGATAAGATGGCCATAAATCAAAGGATGTTTTATTATCTCTTATCACATTTGACCTCGTATGTGTTACAACATACTCGTAAAAATAGGAGTAATAAATTCTATGTATACTAAGTGTCAGGATACCAACAAACTTAGGCAATTGTTAAATTTATGGGGTGTATAAGAGACTTTTGACTCCACGCCATATTAGTGTTAATGCAGATCTATAACTACTTCTGTGAGACATAAAAAATTTTCGCTCAATGGTTAGTGCACTGAATGTAAACTGATGAGAAATGTAATCTCGTTAGTTCGTTTTACCTCTCTCAGTTGTACAGATTTCAGGTATGAAAAAATAGCCTGAACTCAGATTTATGACCGGTTTTTATATATGTATATATATATATATATATGTGTGTGTGTGTGTGTGTGTGTGTGTGTGTGTGTGTGTGTGTGTGTGTTCATCACTACTAGAAACAACAAAACAACAATGCTTTCATTTATCATATTCAAATGAGTAGGCCAATGATCCAATCCACAATCCTTTCACGCGCGCTTTGTCGTTAGTTTGCATTGCAGGCACTCCTGGCTTTGTAGGTCCGGCTGCATGATTCATCAAGGACAAGATACACCGCAAGTTTGGGTTTCCTCCCCGAGGCAACACAACTGTGCACCCATTCTAATTACAAGTAAATTCATAATTACCTCAGGTTTGCTTAACGCCAACTGGACGAAGAACTCAGGATTTGAAACTTTTCGTTCATCAAGCAAGGTCTGTATATTGTTTGTATGTTTAAAGTGATGTTGTATTTAGTTTCGTATGAAACAAGTAATAGAACAATATAAAACAAGAACAAGTAATAGAACAATATAAAACAAGAACAAGTAATAGAACAATATAAAACAAGAACAAGTAATAGAACAATATAAAACAAGAACAAGTAATAGAACAATATAAAACAAGATAAGAAAAAAAATAATATGTACAACATCAGTGTTGTTCATATATGTATTAAGAAAACAATGACCGTGCAAAATTATATATATATATATGTAGAAAAGTGTTTCTACGAGAAAATAAATTTGTGTAAAATTTAAAGATATTCTTGTTTGTATAAATTAAAATATTAATTCTTTAGAAGATATTATTTTGTTCATATAAATTAAAACAGGACTCCTTTAAAATTCTTAATATTTGTATAAATTGTCTCAAGCCCAGATTCTCTGACACCCTTTCGATAAGCCTAACGATGCTCTCCACAGTTGCCACATCTATAATCTTAACAGAGATTCCTAAAATTCTAAATGTTCTTTCGATTAGTATAAAACTACAATTGTATAAATTCTTTTGCTAATATCATTTTATACCAATTCTCTTGTTAATACCATTATCAGAGTAGGAATTTACGAGTAAATAAAGCTTTCGTAAACGTGGCACCACGGGGTTTCACAAGGAGGAAATGAACACGCCTTGAGAGAGTCTGCCTCAGATTTGAGACAGGGAGTTAGAGTCTCGCCTGGGCCTCGAGTGGGTGTGAGTGTTCCGCCCTTGGGCCGGGCCGTTTCGGCTGGTCCCCTTAGCTTTTTGATGTAAGCATTTGCCCGTTAATAACTCTCTAAGCAATTGTTGCGTTAAGGGTGTTTATTAGTGATTTCAACTTTGTGGAAATAAAGGACTAACAAAGGAAAACTCGTCATTTTATATCCTTCCAACGGAGAAAAGCATTCCCTTCTCTCAACGGACTGAGAGAGAGCGGACGCCATCACCCGAGGGTATAAATTGTTGTCTTCGTAACTCGCAGTCAGATAAAGTAAAGTTGAAAAGAAGAACCGTGGATGTCAGTCAGACTAATTAAACGGTATAAACGTCCTTGTTGGTCCGAGAGAATTTAACACTATCTTATCCGACACTACATCGGAAGAGGTCTGTGACGAGATCGTCACAGATGAAGGACACAATGCAAGCTCGGCTTATGACCTCGACGAATTCGGGAAAAAGAAAATTTGCCACACTTTTCCTTCCCACCAAAGAGTGTTACATCTCTGCATCGCTCTACGGGACAACTTTCATTCGATTCTGTTCTTTCTAATCAGAAGGTTCGGAAATCGAAACTGGAGCCATCTGCCACTTTGATTTCACTCCAAAAAAGACCGAATACACGAAACGAAGAACAGTAATCATAGCGTCGGTTTATCCCATTTACAAATTGTTTTTTACCCTATTTCCAGTTCAAGTGCTACCACACGTACCCCCTATAACCGTTTAGGCTATACCCGTGCATTCATGCACTACGTACTAAATTATTGAAAGACGCTCGAGACGTGGAATGATTGATGTCGGAGGCAATTAGCCACCAACGCGTACATCCAGAAACTTGAGCAATGTCCACACAAAACCTTTGAAATTTCATACTTTCCAAGTTATAGAGTTTAGTCACAAAAAAAAAAAGAAAAAAAAAAGTGTCGGATAAAATGACAGTGTTCAATTCTCTCGGACCAACAAGGACGTTTATACCGTTTAATTAGTCTGACTGACATCCACGGTTCTTCTTTTCAACTTTACTTTATCTGACTGCGAGTTACGAAGACAACAATTTATACCCTCGGTTGATGGCGTCCGCTCTCTCTCAGTCCGTTGAGAGAAGGGAATGCTTTTCTCCGTTGGAAGGACATAAAATGACGAGTTTTCCTTTGTTAGTCCTTTATTTCCACAAAGTTGAAATCACTAATAAACACCCTTAACACAACACTTGCTTAGAGAGTTATTAACGGGCAAATACTTACATCAAAAAGCTAAGGGGACCAGCCGAAACGGCCCGGCCCAAGGGCGGAACACTCACACCCACTCGAGGCCGAGGCGAGACTCTAACTCCCTGTCTCAAATCTGAGGCAGACTCTCTCAAGGCGTGTTCATTTCCTCCTTGAGAAACCCCGTGGTGCCACGTTTACCAAAGCTTTATTTACTCGTAAATTCCTACTCTGATAATGGTATTAACAAGAGAATGGTATAAAATGATATTAGCAAGAATTTATACAATTGTAGTTTTATACTAATCGAAAAGAACATTTAGAATTTTAGGAATCTCTGTTAAGATTATAGATGTGGCAACTGTGGAGAGCATCGTTAGGCTTATCGAAAGGGTGCCAGAGAATCTGGGCTTGAGGCAATTTATACAAATATTAAGAATTTTAACGGAGTCCTGTTTTAATTTATATGAACAAAATAATATCTTCCAAAGGATTAATATTTTAATTTATACAAACAAGAATATCTTTAAATTTTAACACAAATTTATTTTCTCGTAGAAACACTTTTCTATATATATATAATATATATATATATATATATATATATGAAAAATTATTTCACGAAAGTGACACGTGAAAAGTATTTATGATGAATAAAACCACGAAGGAAAAAAGAAACACAAAGGGGTGCTCAAGCGCTTTCGTCTAATGACATCCTCAGGAACACTGGAGTGAAAGGACAGATCAAGGCAATATATAGGTTACAAAAATAAACATACATACATACATATTCATATATATATACATATACATATATATATATATATACATATACATATATATAGTAAGCATAGACAAAAATTGCGGGAGGAGCAAACATTATAGTTTATGAAACAGGTCACAAAAGAATAAAGAAATAAAAATAAATATAAATATAAATTGAAAAAAAATTAATTACCAAATGTGCCTTAGTGATATACGTATATGTCACAGCCTAAATAATCATAAAGAAATAAACAGGCAAATAAAAAACCACAAATATATATACATACATATATATACATATATATATATATATAAAAAGACACTTTTAGCACTTTGGCCGACCTTCAATATAAATTCAAATGGCTTGTTTATGGAACAGGTCACAAAAGAATAAAGAAATAAAAATAAATATAAATATTGTAAGTGGAGTCTACCAATTCAAGCTCAAAAGGGAAGTTTTACAATCAATTTAATAGATGATGCCAAATTGATATATATGTCACAAAGAAATAAAGAAATAAACCAAAAAAAAAAATAAATTAATTATTAAAAAATAATAAAAAATAATAATAATAAATTGAAAGATAAATTTTAAGAGAGGCACACCAATTTATAAGGGAAAAATTACCACATATGCATATTATAGTCACAAACGAATAAAAAAGTACAAGTAAATATAAATTGGAAAACAAAATGATGCCTAGATGATATATAAAGAACAATAAAATATATATACAACATATATACGGTATATATACGAAATATAAACGCAATATATACAGAATATATATATTATATATGCATAAGGGAAAAAAATTACCAAATTTGTTTTTATAATTATTGTCTGAAAAAACGGTAGGTCGCAAAAGAATAAAGAAATAAAATAAACATAAATTGAAAAAATTACAAATAATACACGTACACATGTATACCCGCATAACCAAATATATATACATATACACACATATATACAACACACACACACACACACACATATATATATATATACACATACAAGCTTGACCATCGCGAAATGAGAAATCATCGCGCAGAACCTTTGTGAGGTTGTAAGGTAAGGTAAGGTACATACACATATATATATATATATATATATATATATATATATTTAACTGCATACATACATACATACATACATACATATACACACATACATACATACATATACACACATATACATACAAACACATTTAACTGCAATGACCACACACATACTCACATACACATACATACATACACATACACGCATACAGCAAAAAATTGAAAAATAAAATTGTAAGAGAAACAAAGACAAAAACAAATTTTTTACCAAAGATTTAACAACCTGCCCTTTTTGTTTAAATCCATTCTGAAGGAATTCAGAGCAACGGGATCGAGTTGAAACAGACCTTTACTCATGTTAAGGTTATTTGTAAGTTGAATTATAGCCGACTCAAGAATATTTCTATTAACAATGTTGCTAGAGTGAAACAAAACAGAAACATTATTCCAATCAATACAATGGGATAACTCTGACAAATGGACAAAAAGGGCACTGGACAACTGTCCCGTTCTAACGGAATATTGATGCTGTTTTACACGCGTTTGGAAATCCTTTCCCGTTTGACCTATGTAAAAGGAATCACATTGCTTACACCCAATTTTATAGATAATGCCTAAATTATTGGTAGGGCTATTTTTTACTATGATGTTTTTCACAATATTGTTATATGAAAAAACTACACTGATATCCAAAAGTTTAAGTACATTAGCAATGCCTAAGAAGCCCGGGAAAAATGGAAGTACTAAAATATTCTTTGACAAGGTGCGAGTGTTATTATTCACACGATAGAAGGTTCGTTTAGCCTTATTAAGACAAGATTCCATGAACGCAGGTGGGTAACACAACTCACTTCCAATACCGTTGATATTTTCCAATTCGGCATCGATGTATTCCGGACTGGCGATCCTAAGAGCGCGGAGAAACATTGAGGAAAATATGGCCTTTTTAATAGGGGTGTCATGTCCAGAGTAAAAGTGTACGTAGGACAAATTGTTTGTTTTTTTCCGATAGATACTAAACTTAAAACCCGGGCTATCCCTATGAACACGCACATCCAAAAACGGGATTGAGTTGTCTTGTTCCACTTCTAAAGTAAATTTAATGGAGGGGACTTGGTCATTTAACTGAAGGAGGAAGTCATCCAGGTCACGATTCATGGGCCAGATACACAAAATATCGTCGACGTACCGCAACCAAGGGATACCAACCCCCAGGATTCTCGGAATGTAAGTAATTTCAAAAAACTCCATATAAATATTGGAGAGAAGGGGCGACAAAGGGTTGCCCATGGCCATCCCAAAAACTTGTTGATAATGCTCGCCATTGAAAGTGAATTTACAATCCTTGATACAAAGCTTAATAAGCTCCAAAACAGTGTGTGCAGGTAATGGTAAATCATAATTATGTAATTCTCTGGCGAGAAAGTCAAGCATATCATATCATCAATCGGCACTTTTGTGAACAATGAACAAACGTCGAAACTGATCAATCTATCGTTGGTATTAATGCGAACATTATTCAATTTTTCAGTGAGATCCATGGAATTTTTTACGTGTGAATCAGAGACAGTTCCAAGAATGGGGGACAAAACATTAACAAGCCATTTGGAGAGTTTATAGGTAATAGAGCCCACCGAGCTAATAATAGGGCGCATAGGGTTACCCGGTTTGTGGGTTTTAATAAGACCATAAAGATAAGGCAGAGCAGGTGAAGTGGACAAAAAAAGGGGAATTAAATCCTTATGATCTTTGAGAATGCGTTTCAAGCCACTATTGAATGATTTGATGACATCATCCTGTGGGTTCTTCCTAAGTTTCACGTATGTGAAACTTTTGCTGTATGCGTGTATGTGTATGTATGTATGTGTATGTGAGTATGTGTGTGGTCATTGCAGTTAAATGTGTTTGTATGTATATGTGTGTATATGTATGTATGTATGTGTGTATATGTATGTATGTATGTATGTATGTATGCAGTTAAATGATATATATATATATATATATATATATATATATATATATATGTGTATGTACCTTACCTTACCTTACAACCTCACAAAGGTTCTGCGCGATGATTTCTCATTTCGCGATGGTCAAGCTTGTATGTGTATATATATATATGTGTGTGTGTGTGTGTGTGTTTGTATATATGTGTGTATATATATATATTTGGTTATGCGGGTATACATGTGTACGTGTATATTTGTAATTTTTTCAATTTATGTTTATTTTTATTTCTTTATTCTTTTGCGACCTACCGTTTTTTCAGACAATAATTAAAAACAAATTTGGTAATTTTTTTCCCTTATGCATATATATATATATATTCTGTATATATTGCGTTTATATTTCGTATATATACCGTATATATGTTGTATATATATTTTATTGTTCTTTATATATCATCTAGGCATCATTTTGTTTTCCAATTTATATTTACTTGTACTTTTTTATTCGTTTGTGACTATAATATGCATATGTGGTAATTTTTCCCTTATAAATTGGTGTGCCTCTCTTAAAATTTATCTTTCAATTTATTATTATTATTTTTTTAATAATTAATTATTTTTTATTTTTTTGGTTTTTTCTTTATTTCTTTGTGACATATATATCAATTTGGCATCATCTATTAAATGATTGTAAAACTTCCCTTTGAGCTTGAATTGGTAGACTCCACTTACAATATTTATATTATTTTTATTTCTTTATTCTTTTGTGACCTGTTCCATAAACAAGCCATTTGAATTTATATTGAAGGTCGGCCAAAGTGCTAAAAGTGTCTTATTATATATATATATATATATATATATATATATATATATATATGTATGTATGTATATATATTGTGGTTTTTTTATTTGCCTGTTTATTTCTTTATGATTATTTAGGCTGTGACATATACATCACTAAGGCACTATTTGGTAATTAATTTTTTCTCAATTTATATTTATATTTATTTTTATTTCTTTATTCTTTTGTGACCTGTTTCATAAACTATAAATGTTTGCTCCTCCCACAATTTTTTTCTATGCTTACTATATATATGTATATGTATATATATATATATATATGTATATATATATATATATGAATATGTATGTATGTATGTTTTTTTGTAACCTATATATTGCCTTGATCTGTCCTTTCACTCCAGTGTTCCTGAGGATGTCATTAGACGAAAGCGCTTGAGCACCCCTTTGTGTTTCTTTTTTCCTTCGTGGTTTTATTCATCATATATATATATAATATATATATATAATTTAAGCAGAAAGACACAGACAAGAAGGAAAGAAACATCCATCAAGTTGGAAAGGGACTATATTTTGTATATTGCAACGTTTCAAGCACAAACTATGCTCATCCTCAGGCAAAAATTCTAAAAAGTTAAAAACATAAGATTAAAAGCCATAATGACTAACAAAATAAAATAAAATAGGGAAAAATTCACAAGTATTAAAAACAAAGTCTCACTAAAAATTCTAGAAAGTTACAATTAAAAACCATAATGACTATTATAAAACAAAAGCGAACAATTAACAAGCTTTAAAACAATGAAAGTGACATTAAAAACGAACAATGAATAACAACTATAAAATACAAAATGTAAAACTCAAAAAACTAAAAATTCACAGGCTATCTTTTAAAACACTAAAAAATTAAAAACCCACACGAAAAGGAACACACCTTAAGTCTAAGCAGCACAGATTCCGAGGCAAAACTAAAAAAACAGAAGCATCTAAAACCAAGTAAAGGTTGGTTGGTTCAAGATGTTCAGTTTAGACGGAGGGGAACGGATGAAATATCAGAGTTAAGCGAAGGGAGAGTGTTTTAATATACAGGGATTCTAAAAGTCTTAACGTTTGCTCACACGGAGCGGAATCTAAAATGTTAAAATTAGCTAAAGTTATATCGACTTTGCATAGAACAACATGGCTGCGTATAGCTGAAGCTTCTTTTTTTTCAAAGGTTTGTCAGTTCTATGGCTTATGGCATAAGCCATAGAACTGACAAACCTTTGAAAACAAAAGAAGCTTCAGCTATACGCAGCCATGTTGTTCTATGCAAAGTCGATATAACTTTAGCTAATTTTAACATTTTAGATTCCGCTCCGTGTGAGCAAACGTTAAGACTTTTAGAATCCCTGTATATTAAAACACTCTCCCCTTCGCTTAACTCTGATATTTCATCCGTTCCGCTCCGTCTAAACTGAACATCTTGAACCAACCAACCTTTACTTGGTTTTAGATGCTTCTGTTTTTTTAGTTTTGCCTCGGAATCTGTGCTGCTTAGACTTAAGGTGTGTTCCTTTTCGTGTGGGTTTTTAATTTTTTAGTGTTTTAAAAGATAGCCTGTGAATTTTTAGTTTTTTGAGTTTTACATTTTGTATTTTATAGTTGTTATTCATTGTTCGTTTTTAATGTCACTTTCATTGTTTTAAAGCTTGTTAATTGTTCGCTTTTGTTTTATAATAGTCATTATGGTTTTTAATTGTAACTTTCTAGAATTTTTAGTGAGACTTTGTTTTTAATACTTGTGAATTTTTCCCTATTTTATTTTATTTTGTTAGTCATTATGGCTTTTAATCTTATGTTTTTAACTTTTTAGAATTTTTGCCTGAGGATGAGCATAGTTTGTGCTTGAAACGTTGCAATATACAAAATATAGTCCCTTTCCAACTTGATGGATGTTTCTTTCCTTCTTGTCTGTGTCTTTCTGCTTAAATTGAAATTGAAGCTTGCCAGAAGCGGCCTTCACCAATATATATATGAATAATATACGATACATATATGATATATAATGTATAATATATATATATATAATATATATATATATATATTAGGGTGATGCAAAAGTGGGGAGTAAAATTTTTTTGTTTCAAATTTTTGAGATACCCTCTCATTTGGTTTAATTTGGTGGAAAACTGATCTGGGGAAATTTCGGGTCAAAATTCGAATATTTGGAGGTCGCGCCCGCCATTTGAAAATTTGCTGATTCCATGACACCCAGGAGGTACAGCAAGCGTCACGTTACTTTTTTTTTGAGTGGAAGTTCCCCACGAGGCCTATCATACCACCTTCCTCTTTTCCATTTGTTCATAAAACAGATACAATACAATAGATATTTATAATAGATACATAGAATGGATATACTCGTAAATTTTACTGTTTGCGTCAAAGATACGAGAGTTTTTCTTAGTTTTGTCCGGAAGCTTCTTCCGATAATTTGATACAACTTGCAGTAGATATTGCTTCTGTTGTTCATCATTGGTAATTAATTTGTTATAATCTTCAATCAATTTCACTCCTCTTTCAGCAATATCATTAACAACTTTCATGTGATTCACTACGTTCTTTGCAACCCAATAACTCTCATCGAGAAGCCAATCTTCTACTGGTTTGCTCAAGAACGTTGAAGACAATCCGAGTATACTGAAGAAGGACTTTGTGTTAGCAGTTACAAAATCTTCAAGCTGCTTATTGTCAATAGTTTTGATGTCTATTTGTGTCTTCTTTGGAGGATCTGGCTCCGAAGATTTTGTAAGAGCCTCCTTCATTTTTCTTTTGGTGTCAAAGCTGATTTTATCATCAAAGAAAGCCAATGCGATCAACTCTTCTGAGAGATACCACAAATGATTCTTGAATTTTTCTAAAGCAGCATTTGCTAGTTGTTCATTTGTGCTTTTGTAGCTATGAAAGATTCTTGAGAAGACTCAGATCATTTCGTGGAGCACTTGCTGCGCAGGGTGCTGAAAACCAATGCTTAATATAAATTGAAACAGAAAACCAACAAATTTCTTTTAGATTTCTTTCTTCTATTGCTGTTATTTTGAACTGACTTTTGAACATAAAGATTTTCATTGAATAAATGACTTTCGCCATCCAACGGGCTCTATGATAAGCCCCAGGCTTCCTGAATTTTATTCCAGTCGTTGGAGTACGCCAAGCAAGATGATTGTCAGTTCCAATAACTCTCTGTAATCGTCGCGAGGTTGATCTTCATTGATTTTTCTTGCTGCAAAGTTGATGATTTCCTCTTTTTCCTTTTGTGGATAATTTTCTAATTTGTCGTATGAAGTTAGATTAATCTTATTCCAGTTTGTTTTGAATCTTTTGAATAACTGAATGTCAGGGCCTGATGAAGCCTGTAATGCAGGGGATACCACTGCTTCCAACATGATTTCAAGGATATGGTGTCGACAAGGACACCACAACAAATCTTTCTCCATTTTCTGTTCAATTAGGACACAAGCTCCGTTTTTACGACCTGTGTTCGATGCAGTTGTATCGAAACACATGTCTTTTACCTTATCTATTAGATTCCAATCAATGATCGCCTGATGTACTGCATTTGCAGTATCCTTTCCTGTGCCATGATCTATATTTGGCACTCCAAGCAGTTGATCTTCTCCACTGCCAGAGATTAGCTGGCAACCGATCACAACCTCATTCCCGGTAATGTCTTCGAGAGTTTGCCATCCCAATGAACAATCAAGGTTTGTCAGCTTGAAATTCTTCTTTCAAGTTTTCACTGAACTTCTTTCTTGATTTCTGTCTTGCCCTGCGAATCGATGAGTAGCTAACATTGTAATTCTCTGGATCTTTTCCAACATTTGCGATCGTTGGAATAATTATTAAAGAGGCTGATCGGTCGCTGATCTTAGCAACATCCAATGAGGAAAGCAGATTTTCATTCATAATCTTGAATTTTTTTCTTGGAAGGCCTCTTTTGGATGTTGAGGGCACTTCCAGATCTACTTCTTCTTCCATAGATGCAGGTGAATCACTGCAGGAACTGCTGCTGCTTGCAAGAACAACTGTTTCATCAAATGCACTTGATTCATGTAACCTTTTCTTATCCATTTTTTCATGTCTCTTCGCAGCTTCCTTTCGACGTTTTTCTTCATCCTTATCAACTGCCATCATTTTACCCTTTCGACCTTCCCTTTGTAGCCGTAGAAACTCTCTATCTTCTTCAATAGTTATTAACTCGTTAGCATTTGCATGCGCAATATCAAAGAGTCCATCCAATTTTTCTTTCCATGTATTCTCTTTCTCTATTGAAAACTTCGATTTTTTTCCTTTGCTCTTCTTCAGCCCTTGCCACTCATCATACAGTTTTATTTAATTTCTTCACAACATTACATTTCTGGGTTGTTGGTATTCCTGCTCTCTGCCACACTTCCAATACATCATTAACGGTTGAAGTTAATGCTTCTCTGACAGTTTCATTCTTGATATGTTTATAATTCATGAATAAGGAAATTACTTCTTTCTTTGATGGAAGCTTACTTTGATTCAATTTATCTATTTGTTGACCGATCAGCCAGATATCTGTTGAGCTTCTTGATCTCATTTTTGTCACAATTAAGATAGAGGAAATAGAAGAGAAATTGAGGCGGAGAGACTCAATGATATAGCACCTCTCCTGGACACTGCCACAAGCACACTGCGATACCGATTTCCTTGAACGCTATTTGCTCATATACGCATCACCTACCACTCTGCCTACAGCAAACCTGCACAAAACCTGCAACCTGCAACAAACCTGCAACAAAAATAAGAACAAATTCAAAAATTTGATTTTACTCTAATTTTTTGTAATTTTCAAATTTTCAATTGGCGGGCGCGACCTCTGAATGTTATTTGTTTGACCTGGAATTTCTCACAGGGTGTTTTTGTGACAAATTGGAACAAATGAGGGGTATCCCTAAAAATCCACGATGGTCATGATTTGTGCATCACCCTAATATATATGGCATATTATGAAACAAGTGAATTACTTTGTATTTTTATTGAATTTTACAAACCGTGACTTCTCAAAAAATTCATCAGACATTCTGTTTCTCTTTGAAGGAGAGAGATTTCCAGCTATGCTAAAATGTCTCTCAACCGGAGCGCTTGATGGCAGTGTAGTTTTTATCAAAGGATACGTGTATAATTGTTGAATGTCTGATGAGTTATTCGCTAAATAATTAGACAATTTCTTGACGAGATTTGTTCTGTTTAACAAATTTATCATTTCTTAAAACTAAAGAACTCGTCCTCTTCCTCACTCCTTGTCTCATTGCTTTGTGATGAAGATACTTTTTTCCATTTCAGTCTCCAAGCAAGCCTTGGCCTCAGAC
The DNA here is from genome assembly GCA_023014485.1 of Bathynomus jamesi. Taxonomy (NCBI): domain Eukaryota; kingdom Metazoa; phylum Arthropoda; class Malacostraca; order Isopoda; family Cirolanidae; genus Bathynomus; species Bathynomus jamesi. The sequence continues at coordinate 19,510 of JAJOZX010011484.1, forward strand.
GGGGAGATTGGGAGGGGAGAAGATGGAGAGGGGAGGGGAAAGATCACTGACTGAGTTTATGATAAAGTATCGCGTTACTGATACTTACAGTATATGTATCGTATCTTTCGATACGATACAAATAATAAAATGTATCGCGATACGATACAAATAATAAAATGTATCGCGATACGATACAATACAGAAAATGTATCGCGATACCTGGATCGCGACACTACGCCACCCTGTATATACAGTATATATATATATATATGGGATGAATTTCACAATTAAACACGTGAAATTAATGAATGATGTAAACCCACAAGGAAAAAGAAAAATGATTCCAAGGCCTTTCGTGTGTTCAGAAGTACAGCTCATCAGGGGTTGATTCCTTGACGAGGTGTACTTCTGAATATATATATATATATATATATATATATATATATATATATAGTTTAAAAAATCTAAACTTTTTTTGCAGGAAGGAGGGCCAAGGTCGAATGTCCGCAAAAATGCCTCCTCACCCCAATATAGGAAGAAGAGACACTCTGCATTTGAAAGATTGGAGGTCATTGTTTTGCACGTTTATATTAAAAAAAATTCTCAAATTCGAAAATGTTTCGCTTTCTATAGTACCCAGTTGTAGCCTAGGTGTTATTTTAAAGCCTAGTTTTTCTCAACATGTTTTGATAACTCTTTCATTGTAATGAATAGTCACAGTAACCTTTGATTTGCTTCCGCCCGAAGTGTTCATTCTGACGAAGGTCAAGGTTTTCACTCCACCTTAGACCTAAAGTTTATAGCGTGGAATCCGAACCACGCCCCGCCCAGCGTTTTTAACCACTCTGTTACCCAGGGTACCCATTTATGTACCAACCACGTTCTTTATTGTGGGAAGGATCAACAGCTGGGTTTTGCTGCGCGCCGGCTGCCGTGACCGTGTCTCGATCCCGGGGCCGATGGATTTGTAGTCAGCGACGCTAACCACTACACGACCGAGGCACAGTAACTATATATATATATATATATATATATATATGGGAAACGTTGATAGGACACACGAGACCACGCTTGCTATCACAGATCGCAAAATTTGGCGTGGCACGCTCCTTAAAGTGCTCAATTTGGCAACTCTAAGGCACTTATGTGCCACGTGGTTCTGATCTCTGTATTATCAGTTGAGCTGCTGTTATGTGTATTATTTGCAAATGCTTGATTTAAATAGTTCTTTTGTAGAAGTTGTTATTATCTCTTGTGTTAACAGACACTCATTTGTAGAGGGTGAACCAAAATTACCTATCAAGGTCTCTCTCTCTCTTCTAGAATTGCGTAATTTTTTAGATAATTTTTGCCCACCCTGTATAAGGATAGTAACATACTTGCTTTGATCCAGGTCTTCTCTTGGGACTCCCATGTCTTAAGTTATATATATATATATATATATATATATGGCATAGCATGCAGTTTGAACATCTATTACAACAGAAAAAAAAAAAAATTGAAAAAGATTTTTGAAACATCCCATATATTTTTACCCTTTTACATTTAACAAATGGGAAATTAAAGTCAGTTCAAAGTATTGTATTAGGGTATAGGGACTTTAAGGTTTATATAAAGTTTCTGATTTTATTTATGAAGTCGCGGAACTCTTGCTCTCGAGTATCGGGAGGTCCCTGTACAATTAGTGACGTCATCTTTAATTTTCAGGGTTTCTTTTTCACGAGAAGTTATAGAGATAATGGTTTTATTTACTGAATTTCATTTATGTAATACGATTTTCGTGTAGTGTATATTCCACACTTCCCGTTTTCGTGTCAGTTCGCCATGTTTGTATAACTATGCCTATATACAGAGGGTTGACAAAAGTAAATAGTATATATACCACAATGGTTGTCCTCATGAACAAATGGTACAGCTCATCAATGGAATTCCAGAACGTGTGTCAGCTTTACATTGTACAAAAAAGAAAGCAACACGATTGTAAGTATATTGATTCGTTAAATCTGTTATTATTTATTCATTTTTATTATCAAATCAAAAACTATGGAAAAAAAAAACGAAGTGTCTATTTATTTTTGTCAACCCTTTATATGCCATTTCCGTCAGTACAGTTTTCACAAAAAAATCACAATGTTACACTTTATTTGGCAGTGTTTAAGAGGACCTCTATACTAGTGATGTGGTCGAGACCACCATGGCCGAGACCGAGACCTCAGCACCCAAGATCGACATCGAGACCAGGAAAATGGCCCCCGAGACCGAAACCGAGACCATATGCAATTTTTTTTGCATGTATTCAATATTTTGTAATGCCTAATTCCTAAGCTCTGTATTTCACCTTCAGGAATAAAGATTCTAAAGAGGTTATCAATTGACAACTGCAAAATTTACTCATAATTTTTTCACAAATTCATAGTTTGTGACATTTTTCAGTAGTTAACTGCTCACTTAAAACAAGATAAGTGTTCGTTGCACTTGAGGAACATCAACATACTCAGCAGTGATGTAGTCGAGACCACCATAGCCGAGACCGAGACCGAGGCCAGAAAAAGATCTCGAGACTGGTCTCGAATCCTGCATCACTGCTCCATACCAACCAGGCCATACATACCATAACATCGACATTCTAAAAAACAAACTAACGTAACCTAACCTAGAGTAACCTAGCCTCCAATTAGATACGCTTCAGTTCAATCCATATCGACTACATCCTTTGGTTTCTCCAGTGCAGAGTTTCAGGTATATAAAACCTTACCTTCAGAATGTAATTTGGCTGAAAGAAACGTATTTAATCCTTTCCTTTGTAGTGTCCTGTTTGAGCAAAATGGTTAATTTAACTGCCAGAGTTACGTATTAAATAACCTTAATCATTTGGAGTGCTTGCTAATTCTAGCTGTATACAAATCCAAAGGTCAACATTTACAATAGATGTGCTTTCGTTCGTATGCGGATACGGCTTTAAGCTGATGAGGATGGACTTGTCGTTATGAACGAGCTTCGTTTTTTATAATATATATACACACGCACACGCACATATCTATACATATATATATATATACTTTATGTGAGTTTGAACGACAATTTAGGATCGACCTGCGGTCGACCCCTCTGCAGCATCCCGCCTCATTTGCAGGATTTGGTGAAGGAGGGAATTGCTGTATCATCTCCTCCTGCCCTCGTAGCCAGCCACGCATGGTTGGTGAGGGACTTTGCACAGGAATCTGTCCAGCTGGTTCTTGAAGTTATTCAGGTTGGTGTGCTGGAGGTTCCTCACTCCTTTTGGTAGGGCATTAAAAAGCTTTGGGCCTCGTATTCTGAGGGTATTTTCCATTCTCGTTTTCATGGCCCTCTGTTCTATCGCAGTTGGGACAGTACAAAATCTGCCTCTTCGCTCATTCCGGTTTGTTTTTATTTCATTTCTAAGGGTAGGGACAAAGCCCTGAAGTATTTTCCATATGTATATTATTGTGTATCGCTCGCGTCTTCTTTCCAGAGAGTAGAGTTTCAGGGACTGTAGTCGAGACCAGTAGTCTTCACCTTCCGTTTTTTCTATCTTAGATGCAGAAGTCCTTTGTATAGCTTCAGTGTTCGCAATGTCTTGTTTTCTGTATGAGCTTGTGAGTACTGAGCAATACTCAATTATCGGTAGGCCTAGACTCTTCCATAATTTGAGCATGATGTTTACTTTCTGTTGCGGAAGCTCCCCCAGATAATTCCCATTATTTTTCTAGCCGTTGTAATTTTGATTTTATAGTGCTCTCTGAATTCTGCATCCGACGACATTATTACTCCAATATCCCTGACTTGTGGATTTGGTGTTATCTGTCTGGCTTGCAGAGTTTTGTACCCTTTATTCTGTAGCTCTTTGTTGTTACCATATCTTAGAAGTTGGAATTTTTCTTCGTTGAACTTCATATTGTTGTCTTCTGCCCACTGGAATAATGTTTCATTGTCGTTTTGTAATTTTTCTATGTCACCTTCGTTCAATATTTCCTTGTCTATCTTTGTGTCATCTGCGAAACATGATACAATACTGTCATTGATATCTGCATCAATATGTGCAACCATTATTATGCACAGCAAGGGAGCTAATATGTCTCTTGTGGGACAGAGCTCACGACTTCCGAGCCTTTCGATTTAACTTCATTTACTACCACTCTTTGTGTTCTTTGCGTCAAGAAATTAATATCCATCTTCCTAGCTTTCTAGTAAGTCCTGTATTCTTAAGTTTGTGTGCTATGATTCCACGGTCACATTTATCGAAGGCTTTAGCAAAGTCCGTATATATTACATCTATGTTTAGACCTCGACACAGTGTTTCCAATATTTTCCCCTAGTGGTCCAATAGCTGTAATAGGCATGACCTTCCAGCCCTGAGGCCATGTTGATTTGGGTTGTATACAGTAAGTTCTTTTCTTGTAGGTAGGTAGTTTTGTCCCTAGTTATACGTTCAAAGCACTTTTAATGTGAGAGATGAGTGCTACTGGCCGATAATTCTTGGGCATTGCTCTATTACCACTTTAAATAAGGGGGCAATGTTTGCGTTCTTTAATGGAAATGGAATTTGTCCTGTGTCAAGTGATTTCCTCCATAGTAAGTATAGCGGTTTGGCAATATTCTCTTTACATTTCTTCAGAAACGTGGCACTCCATGTGTCTGGCCATGGCGCCGAATTGTCTCGCATTTGTGGTAAAACCTTAATTACATCTCCTTCCGAGAACTCTAAGTCTATTAATAGGTTTGTGGCTTGTGTCGGAATTTCCATTAATGGAAATTCCCATTATCTTGGCTGATTTGTCTCAATGTCGAAAAATCCATCTGGGTTTTCTACTTTCCTTTCGGACTTAGGAGTGCTAAACACAGTTAAATTGTTCCTTAAGCACTTCGCTCATTTGTTGGGGGTTATTTGTGTGTTTGGCCTCCCGGTCTATCAAAGGACCTCTCTTTACACTGCGTTTTCCTTTTACAAAACGTGTAGAAGTATGATATTTTCGGTTATTTTTTTATGTTTTCTGCTACCTTGTTTTCCTCCTCGTTTGTCTTATGTACGAATGTTTGCTTTAGGTCCATTTCTATTTCGCCTAGTTTCCTCTCTAGTGAGTCTCCTTGCATCACTTCTGCATCTGTGGAGATGTTTTACGGTTTGTTTCCGTTGTCTAAATAGTGTCTTGATTTTTCTCTCGAGCTTGCTACGTTTTCTTTTTTCTCTCTCTGGAACATGCTTCAGTAATATGTTTGATTTCAGTCTCATTATACTCGTACATAATATTTCTTCTGGAGTCTTCTCGTGAAGTAGCAATTCCCAATTTACTTCCTTTAAATTTTTATTTACACTTTCCCAATCTACTTTCTTTGAATTTATGTTTAAGCCTTCAAATATTCCTTCTGCCTCTCTGGGATGCGTTTTCGGACCTCTAGGTGCTAATTTCAATTGTATATCGATTAGGTTATGGTGGGAGAAATTTGTGTGCGTTACCTTTTTATTTATCATCTCGTTGTTATTTGTCAAAATTAAATCCAAAACGTTCTCTTCTCTAGTGGCTTCACAGATTTCCTGAGTAAGAGCGTAATGTTCCATCATATCTAATAGCATTATTGCTTGGGTTCTATCATCTTTTGTAATGTTGCCACGAAACTTCTCAACATAGATGACTATGACTTCGTTAAATATAGATACAGTAAATGAAAATGGGATATATATATATAATAATATTATATATATATATATATATATACAGGGTGGTGTATCGGGGCCAAAAAAAGTAACGTGATACGATACTCGATACATTGGCAAAAATGTATCGCGTTACGATACTAGATATATGAATAATATATGTATCGCGATACGATATATATATGACATATTATGAAACAACTGAATTACTTTCTATTTTTATTGAATTTTACAGTGACTTCTCAAACAATTCATCAGACATTCTGGGGAAAGATCATTGACTGAGTCTATGATAAAGTATCGTGTTACTGATACTTATTTGTATCGTATCTTTCGATAAGATACAAATAATAAAAAATGTATCGCGATACGATACAAGATACAGAAAATGTATCTCGATACTACGCCACCCTGTGTGTATATATATATATATATATATATATTATATATATATATATATTCCTGGTGAAAAATTAACAAAGCTACAGCGAAAAGCAAGACATAGAAATAAAGAAGAAATAAAAAGTTTTATTTACAAGCTATTAAAGTTCAATATGAGCTCCTTTTGTGGCTCTGCAGATATCAAAGCGGTATTCTGTTTCCCTCCATACACGTTAACTTTAGGGTTATCTCTGACGTGTTCAACGTAGGTATGCGGATTTTCATTTCCCCATATGCGAACATTTCGTCTGTTAACCTTTCCATTAAGAGGAAATGTCGCCTCATCACTGAAACAAATCTTTCACATGTAGTTCTCATCATCAGCAAACGATATGCCACAAAATGTATGGAAGGAAACAGAATATCGCTCTGATGTCTGCAAAGCCACAAAAGGAGCTCATATTGAACTTCAATAGCTTGTAAATAAAACTTTTTGAGTTCTTCTTTATTTCTATATCTTGCTTTTCGTTGTAGCTTTGTTAAGTTTTTTGTAATAAATGTTTCAAATCGGGAAGATCATTTGCAATCACCAGGCATATATAATATATATATATATATTATATATATATGTTAAACACAGACCGTGCATGGAACAAGGAACTCTTCTGGGAAAATTAAATCCACTATAGTCCGAATAAGTAATGGTAAATGACAAATACCATAGTTTTTTCTCTTTCATGATGCTAGCCCGACGTGGGCAACGGGTCTCTCGCAAAGAGGTCCCATAAATATAGCTTCCCTCACCAGCTATCTGCAAAGCAGACAGGATCCAGCCTTGGGACATGGATCTAGGGTTTAAAGCAAGCCTAGTCCCACTACATTCAGAACCTCTATATAAGTAAAAGACTCGTTGCATTCACGTCGGATTGAATAAATCAAAGAAAAAGGGTAACTATTGTATTTTTAGCCAAAAAAACAAAACTTAAACCTCAACCGGTATTTGTCATTTACTATTACTTATTCGGACTATAGTGGATTTAATTTTCCCAGAAGAGTTCCTTGTTCCATGCACGGTCTGTGTTTAACATATAAGTTTCTCAGGGGACCATTCTGAGTTTGTGTGTATATATATATATATATATATATATATATATATATATATATATACCTTTCAACCTTTCAAATGTTCCGTGCGATGATTCCTCATTTCACAAAGGTCAAGCTTGTCGCCTCTCCTATATATACAGGGTGTCCCATAAGTCCGGTCTCAGAGAAAAATTTACACTCGTGAGGAAAAGGCCTCCGGAGGCCTTTTCCTCACGAGTGTAACTCACTTCCACATTAGCCATTGCGTGTTATTCTACCTGCAACAAAAAAAAAAAAGCTCCCAAAACAAGACATCAGTTTGAACACTTGTTTTAGTTCTAATATATTACTTTCGTAAATTTAATTAAAAATAAATTTTCCTGTGAGACTGGACTTATTGGACACCCTGTATATATATATATATATTATATATATATATATATATTAACAGAAACATTACAAAACAATACGGATGATATTAACGGACAATAAAGGAAAAATTGGACAGTAATGAATGATAACGGACACACTTTGATTCAAGATTCATTGGGGATGAGTTAAACTTATAAAATATGAGTATGTCATTGTAGGATTTAATGAGGTCGAAAACGAATTAACCCCTTGTAGGATTCGTTCTTGCGCAATTTTTCTGACCCAAAAGCAAAGCATTCTGGTGCTCCAAGTGCAATGGTGCCATAGGTCGACACTTTTTAGGCAGGGGAAGGGGAGGCTTCGTTAACAGAGGTTCGGTCGAAGGAGTGACCTTGAGGTTAATGGCTTTACCAGCAGTTTTACCAAAGGGAGAAGGTGGTCGTTTTGTAGGATGTGTGTTTGTGAGTGTGTTTGTAAGAGAGAGAGAGAGAGAGAGAGAGAGAGGCTAACATAGATCCTAAAATCCACTTTAAGCTAGTCCAAGAAAGAAAAAAAAACGCAAAGACAAAAAACAATGAAATAAAGAATACTGCCAACTATTACACCATGTTTATACTCCTAAAAGTGACAAACTTTCGCGCAGGAGTACTATTAGGAGTAGAAGCAGCAAAGTATAAAACAGACAAGGTTCTCCCTCCTCCGCCAACCATTGCTGACAGAAAATAAATGCGAAAGAAGATTTATATGAACGTAGGAAACATATAATGAAAAGAAAAGATTCAGGGTTCATTCACACCATCCGTACACTTATCACGTGTACCTAGTTACGCATTGGAGGATAGTAGAAAATAAAGGATAGTATGAAATGCGAGACTACTTAATCTAACCTAGTGGTTCCCAAACCATGCGAAATTACCCCATTGGGGTAATTTGGCTTTTTCAGTGGGTAATTTGGTACTCTGCAATTACTTCTAAAGTACAGAAAGTGCATAAATAAACGACATGAAAACACTGGTACTGGCTTTACGTGGGGTACAGGTAGGACGGGGATCATTATGAAGGTAACAATGTTGAAAATGGAGTAATGACTCAAAGAGTTTGGGAGCCACTGATCTAACCTAAAACCATGCATTTTTTTAAGGTTTTTTATTTATTTATTTCATATAGAAATCATTATTTGAACCGCATCATTTCTTCGATGGATGTCAAAAGCCACCGTGCTGAGAGACTGAGTTTTTAAAACTATGAAATCCTTCTCCAGCTGAGCAGCATCCCTGAAATTGAATATGTTTACCTGAAGGTTCTGACTCCCAAGGGTTCCCATCATTATCATTTGAGAAGCCAACATCCGTAGTTCAGTAGGCAACATTGTTAGTGAAGTGGAGACACTGGGATCGGGGGTTCTACTCCCGAAAATAATGATTAATAATAATACAGGAGTTAGAGCAGTGGACCTTATTGGCTGGCCTGAGCACTATACCAGATTCTGATCCTTCTTCTTAATTATTATTATTATTATTACTAGGTGAGGTACCCGGCGTTGCCCAGATTAAGGTTAGGTACCCCCTGGGTACCTCACCCCCCTTTATGCAACTTGGGAGCTAACCCCGTCCCCCATTACCCCCACCCCTCCCCATTACCCCCACCCTTTTGCCATTACTGCCCGGGATAAATTTCACAAACAGACAAACAGACAAACAGACAGGCTAAACTACAGAAAAGAACGCAGCCGTGAAAATTTTGAGCTTCACATTGTGTCAAGATTTCTGAATCTGATCAGATATCCCCCAAAACTCCCCTGACCAAATAATTGAACTCCCAATTACTGTCGGTTCAATTATTTGGTCAATAAAACTATAGAAAAGAAAACAGTCATGAAAATCTTGAGCTTCACATTTCCGCCCGTAATACAATTATATTTTATAAATAATTTCTGAAAGTGTGACGGACGGACGGACAGCTCTCTTATTATAGTATAGATTATTATTAGTAGTAGTAGTAGTACTATTTGAGAACTCTTAGTGCTCTGATACCAGACCCGATCAGCGCCTCATACTACATTTACACCTAAATGTATATCGCTGCTTTGCTATAGTATATATATATATATATATATATATATATATATATATATATACAGACATTATTTATATACGCAGCAGAGTAGCCTTCTTTTAACTTAATTACCTATTCGGAGGTTTTGAATCGTAACAGTTCCCATCAAGTTTCCCATTTCTGCTAGTGGGATATCATCTAAGAACTCCCAGTACTCTGGAACCAGATCCGACCAACGCCTCCTATACTACATTTACTAAAAAGGAACATCGGGCTACTCCCTGAACTAAACTAAGTAACATTAAAATTTACCCTCAATATATATTATTACGTTTATACCATCAAGTACCTCTCTAACCTATTCTTGGGTATATTTAACGAAGTGTTTGCCACTATCCACGCCAAAAGGCTATTCCACCTATCGACCATCTTATAGGTGAAAAAGCACTTCGCAATGTTCGTCTGAGATCTTTTACGCTTTATTTCAAAGCCGTTGCTTCTCGTAAGATTCCTATTGTCTGTCTTGGCCAAAGAAATGTTCCTAATTTACATTGTCGAAACGTTTTAAAATTTTTAAATTAGAGAGAGAGAGAGAGAGAGAGAGAGAGAGAGAGAGAGAGAGAGAGAGAGAGAGAGAACGTTTCTCTCTTAAAAACAGAGAACCTGTTCAATACCATTAAAGAAATACTAAATTCTATAAAAATTCCGACTGCATATATATATATATATATATATATATATATATATATATATATATATATATATATATATACACAACTTTACGAAGATATTCAAATCCCTCATTACGGACAATAAAAGCAATGTGGCCGCTTAAGGCCTCATAAAGACGAAGTGATAAGTAGGAGAATAATTGCTTTCTTACGAGGCAAATGTGGTTCACGAAATATTGTACAATAGGATTCATTCCTTTTATTCACGCTTCTAAAGGGTAAAACATCGGACCAGACGCGCTTCTTAAGTTTCATTAATATATGTGCTCGTGAAGCGCTCTCGCGGTTCCACTTTTTGTAGCTAGCTCCAAATTAGAGAGCTTTTAACTTTACCTCATTGTTGAACACACACACACACACACACACACACACACACACACACACACACATAGTCTATCTCTCTGTTTGACTGTCTGTCTTTTTCTATATACAATCTATATATGTAGGACCTACTCTATATATATTTACCCCCACCACCCCATTTGCACACACGAACTCAATAGAGAGAAATTCAAACAAGTCAGGAAAGAAAGTCCAAAACGTCTTGAAACTCGAAACATTTTTTAAAATTCATGAAGAGACATTAGGGAAACGATTGCATCTGGAGTCTTTGTTACAAGCTGGGTGGATACACTGTATATACTGTGACTATATTAAGAAGTTATAGAGTTCGAGCCACTATTTCTTTTTTTTATCTCGAAGAAAGGCATGCATTCCTACAGGGTATATATAAAAGTCAGGGATTCAAAGGTCAGGTCAGCTATAAATTGAAAATGCTTTCTAACTCTTTATGTTATATGCATAGCTGCAATATATATATATATATATACAGTATATATATATATATACTTTGTTAAATTATATATATATATATATATAACTTCAAGAACCAGCTGGACAGATTCTTGTGCAAAGTCCCTGACCAGCCATGCGTGGCTGGCTACGAGGGCAGGAGGCGATCAGAGAGCAATTCCCTCCTTCACCAAGTCCCGCAAATGAGGCGGGATGCTGCAGAGGGGTCGACCGCAGGTCGATCCTGAACCGTCGTTCAAACTCAACAAAAGTAAACAAAAGTAAAGTATATATATATGGTAAGGAGGCACGTTTGAAATGACATGGTTTTTACAGTATGAGATATCAGAAGGCAATATATACGATTTAATTACATACACAGGTCTTCAGGATAGGCCTAAATGCATCATTTTTCAGTGTGGCTGAAGCTCACGCGTGGCTGTCTACGTCTGAAAGAATTAAATTTGTAAAGTGGTAAACTATTTACCAGTATACGTGCAACTGAAGTGGCTTGCTAGTACCAGGAGTATTATTGGCCGGACTCCTCCAACACATCTGATGAAACTGGAGGCGACCACAGTACACTCTGCAAGACAGGACGACCTATTAGATCTGCTAAAACTGACGACAACGAAGAACGTACTCGTGTCGCTTTTCAAACGAGTATCGATGAAGAAGAAGAGTTTCTCTGGAGCAAGTATCCCTTGAACCATCGTTTGACTGATGTTCAAAGATTTGGGACTGGAGCCCTATACCGACCTTGTTTGCCGCATGCCTTGATCGATGATAACCCCGATCGACAATGCGAATTGGACGAACTTTTCCCGAATTTGGTAGCTGACGATCCTTCTTTACTTAACCGAATTGTTTAGAACGATGAAGTCACGTTTAAGATTAATGGGCATATCAACCTGCCCAACTGCTTTATCGTGCTAGTTAAACTCTCCGTGTCGTGATTACATAATTGCTGGGAACCAGAGCGCGTGGCTGAGACCGTTAGCGCCATATGGGAAAATTTCAAGATCATTTGGCGACACCTAAAAATTTATTAACTGAATTTAAATTTGACTTGGGGGTGTTTTTACTTAAAAGTAACCGAAAGCCGAGTGAGCACTTGAAATTTTGAAATGTTTTATTTTAATCATCCGCATATATATATATATATATATATATATATATATATATATATATATATATTGTGTGTGTGCCAGCTGCTGTAGCTCAGTGGGTAACACCAATTATCTATAAGGGAAGTAAAGACACTGAGGTCAGGGATTCGAATCCCGATGGTGCTGTTAATAATAATATAATACAAGAATTAGAGTAATGCGCAGCATTTAGTTGACCTGAGCGTTGTGCCAGTTGCTAGCGCTCTTGACTGATTATATATATATATATATATATATATATATATATATATATATATATGCGCCTCGGTGGTGTATTGGTTAGTGTCGCTGACTACGAATCCATCGGCCCCGGGATAGAGACCCGGTCACGGCAGCCGGCGCGCAGCAAAACCCAGCTGTTCATCCTTCCACATAATAAAGAAAGTGGTTGATAGATAAATGGGTGCCCTGGATATCCTAGTGGTTAAGACGCTGGGCTGCTGGTGGGGCGTGGTTCGGATTCCACGTTAAACTGTAGGTCTAAGGTGGAGTGAAAAAGCTTGATCTTCGTCAGAATGAACAATTCAGGGGAAAGCTAACCAAAGGTTACGAACCAAAGGTTACCAAAGGTTTTATATATATATATATATATATATATATATATATATATATATATGTTTGCTTTGTGATACTTTGAACGACGGTTCAAAATCGACCTGCATCCCGCCTGATTTGAGGGATTTGGTGGAGGAGGGAATTGCTTTCTCATTATCATCTCCTGCCCTCGTAGACAGCCACGCATTGCTGGTCAGGGACTTTGCTCAGGAACCTGTCTAGCTGGTTCTTGAAATTATTCAGATTGGTGTGCTGGAGGGTCTTCATTTCTTTGGGCAGGACATTAAACAGTTTTGTACTTTCGTACTTTCTGCAGTAATATATACGGACAGCAACTCTGGGTGAATTATAAAAAATGTTCTGGCAGAACCCTAAATTTGCTCTTACATAAATTACCCTTGAGATGCTCAGCTTCGCAAATGTTTGCTACCCGCAATGTCCCGAGCTTCCCGGAGGTAACAAGACGTGCTCAATACAGTCTAATGCAAAGAATTAAAAAATCAACCAATCCGATTATCCAAGCTATCCATGAATCCTGCCGTTTATCGTCTAAGCTATGGAATTCTTGGTACGAAAACGTCTGTCTGTAGCTCCACTTAACTCTGACATTACTGTATTATTTCTAATCAATTGTATATATTTCTATCCTTAGTATGTGAACTGTCATTGTATTAATAATATTTGTCATATGGACTATAGTCTGCCAATAAACCTTTTCATTTTCATTTTCATATATATATATATATATATATATATATATATATATATATATATATATGGAGAGAGGAGAGAGATAATTTATGCTGACCAAATTTAATTCCAAATCAGCACCCCCCCTACCCAAACATTTTTTCGACCCGTTTCAGCAGCACTACACCACAGAATACAATCAAGACACTGTGTAAGCAACGAAACCTTGGGCTCTTCTTGCATTCAAGGATGCTATCGTTGACGTAGTGCAAAGCTTGTCAGCGAAGTTATGCCAACGAGTTTGCCGAACAATACCAGTAAAACTGCAGTCGTACAAATAATTGAACGGTAAAGCACACCGAGAGGAAAATCTTCATTACTGTCGAAGTTTTTTAAAACCTTTTTTTTGTGACGTTTTGTAACGCCATTTTCTTTCATGAAAAAAAAGAAAGAAAACATTAGAAATATTCAGTATATATATATATATATATATATATATATATATGTATAGAAACGACGTAAGTATAGAGGAGTGTTCTGCACACGAGGAAGAGAAATAACGAACAAATGGAAAATGAGGTAACCGCCCTGGAATCGAACCCAGGATCTTCTGATTGCCGGTCAGATATGCTATCCACTACACCACGGGCCTCGATCAGTCAGAAGTCGTAATTCTCCAACATAGGGCAGAAACCAATGCCTTGAGAGGGCACCCTCGCAAATCGTGAATATGTACATTTAACTGCAATGACACGCAGTATATTAATGTATAGAAACGACGTAAGTATAGAGGAGTGTTCTACACACGAGGAAGAGAAATAACGAACAAATGAAAAATGAGGTAACCGCCAGGGAATCGAACCCAGGATCTTCCGATTGCCGGTCAGATATGCTATCCACTACACCACGGGCCTCGATCAGTCAGAAGTCGTAATTCTCCTACATAGGCAGAAACCAATGCCTTGAGAGGGCACCCTCGCAAATCGTGAATATGTACATTTAACTGCAATGACCACGCAGTATATTAATGTATAGAAACGACGTAAGTATAGAGGAGTGTTCTGCACACGAGGAAGAGAAATAACGAACAAATGAAAAATGAGGTAACCGCCCGGGAATCGAACCCAGGATCTTCCGATCCTGGGTTCGATTCCCGGGCGGTTACCTCATTTTTCATTTGTTCGTTATTTCTCTTCCTCGTGTGCAGAACACTCCTCTATACTTACGTCGTTTCTATACATTAATATACTGCGTGGTCATTGCAGTTAAATGTGTATATATATATATATATATATATATATATATATATATATATATATATATATATATATATACAGGGCGTCCCAAAAAAATGTATACACACTTTAACAGCTGATAGCTCAATTGATGTTTCTTTCTTTCCAAGTTAAACCCATTAGAATTAATAATGGATGGCAGTCAGACTAAGCTTTGAACAAAGGAAATTCTTCTAAAATGCTACTGGAAGTGTGAAAACGCAGTTGAAGTGCAAAGACAGTTTAGGAGGGAGTTTCAAACAGATCCACCAACGCGACTTACCATCACTCGAATTAGAGATAAGTTTGAAGCCGATGGAACTGTTCAGAATGTCCACAAGAAGCGTTCCGGAAGACCACGGACATCGACAAGCCCCAAAAAGCAAGAAAGAGTACTGAAACGTATCACCAAAGTCCAAGAAAATCTGTGCGGCAAGCGAGTCGTGAGGTAGGAATTTCAGAATCGTCTGTCCAACGCATTTTGAAGCGCTGTGAATGGAAAAGTTACATTCCAAGATTAGTCCATGCTGTTAATGAAGATGATGATCCGGACCGAAGAGTGGAGTATTGCGAGTGGTACTTGGCACGATGTGGATGTGGATTGGACGAAGGGGTTTCGTAGAATACCCTCCGCGTTCACCAGACCTCACACCACTAGACTTTTTTTATGGGGATACTTAAAAGACAAAGTCTACGCTATAAAACCTGCAACAGTCGCTGAATTGAGAGC
>JAJOZX010011484.1:40000-85000 GCA_023014485.1 Bathynomus jamesi
AAATAAATAAATAAATGAGCAAATAAATAAATAAATAAGTAAATAAATAAATGGATAAATAATTAAATAAATAAATGGATAAATGAGCAAATAAATTAGTACGTGAGCAAATAAATAAATAAATAAGTAAGTAAATAAATAATTAAATACATGAATAAATGAATTACCAAATAAATAAATAAGTAAATAAGTAAATAAATAAATAGATAAATAGATAACTAAATAAATAAATGAGCATATAAGTAAATATATAAGTAAAAAAGTAAATAAATAAGTAAATAAGCAAGTAAATAAGTAAATAAGCAAGTAAATAAGTAAACAAATAAACAAGTAAATAAATAAATAAGTAAATAAATAAATAAAGAAGTAAACAAATAATAAATAAATAAATAAGCAAGTAAACAAATAAATAAACAAATAAATAAATAAACAAGCAAATGAATAAATAAATAAATAAATAAATAACCAAACAAATGAATAAATAAATAAATAAACAAACAAACAAACAAATGAATGGATGAATAAATAAATAAATAAACAAACAAATGAATGGATAAATAAATAAATAAACAAACAAATGAATGAATGGATAAATAAATAAACAAACAAACAAATGAATGGATAAACAAACAAACAAATGAATAAATAAATAAATAAATAAACAAATAAATAAATAAATAAATAAATAAACAAACAAATTAATAAAACATAAATAAACAAACAGATGGATAATTAAATAAATAAACAAATGGATAAATAAATAAATAAACAAATGGATAAATAAATAAACAAGTGGATAAATAAATGAACAAATAATAAACAAATGAATAAATAAATAAACAAATAAACAAATGGATAATAAATAAATAAATAAATGGATAAATAAATAAACAAATAAACAAATGGATAAATAAATAAATGGATAAATAAGTAAATGGATAAATGGATAAATAAGTAAATGGATAAATGAATAAATAAGTAAGTGGATAAATGGATAAATAAGTAAATGGATAAATGGATATAATAAGTAAATGGATAAATAAGTAAATGGATAAATGGATAAATAAGTAAATGGATAAATGGATAAATAAGTGAATGGATAAATAAGTGAATGGATAAATGGATAAATAGGTAAATAAATAAATGGAAAAATGGATAAATAAGTATATAAACAAATAAATAAACATGATGGGCTTAAAGAAGATTTTTCTCTTTTCCTCAACGTGTGTATACGCAGAGAGTACTCATGAATTTTTCAAGCATTCTGAAGAGGTTTTGACTTGGAATCCTTTTAAACTGTTTGCATATATAGAAAAAAAATTAAGTTCCTGCATTTGTGACGTGTTTGTTACGTCATTGTGAGGACGGTTTTTTTTAAAGGTTTATTTATAAATGCTGTCATAGGAATACTTTGTAAATTAGAAGCCTAAATTAGTTTGGTGTTTTTAAAAATTATATATGATAGAGACATAACTGTTTTATATGTTATAATAAATCTAAGGTCATATGACAGAGGGGTCTTACAGCCTTTTCTTGGCATATCCAAACCACTATTCGACAAGGAGAACCTTAGGTATACATCTTAAACTAGAACCTCCTGTAGGTATGCCAGCACACATGAACGTCCTATTTAACTGTTTTAATAGAAAATGTATACAATTGGTACAGTACGTTAAGGATAGCAACGTATTTAGTTTATTAGCTACACGAGTTTTTCTCAGTAGAAAACTTACTACATTTAAATATAGTTTAAAATTTGTAAGTCTTTCTGTCGATCACTGATTCTGAAGCGAAGTGGTTTCGTGGTTCCAAACTTCCGAAACTCAATGTGCCATTGAACTGATGGTTAATGATCTAGTACAATTTAGTTATTTAGTAGACCCTCCCCCTAAATCAAATGTGTTTATTGTGGTCCGAGAGTCGAGTTTTTTTCATTGATCAAATTGTTCACCAATTCAAAGTTTATTGGTATAATAGTTCAGACTTCCAGTATTGTTACTACGCCCACTACTGCTACTACTCAACCATAATGGTTGAGTGGATGATGTATCAAACTTTTTAATTATTAGTTGTGTTCAACTTGTTTAACTGTTGTTGATGGTATTCACTCAAAAACTTAATGAACAAAATGTAGAAAACTTTTTTTACTCATTCGAACTCAATCAAGCTTCCTGTTTTTTCCTTACTTTTCTCTCCTGTTACTAATTGTTTGTTGTAGCTGGGAAGTTAAAAAAAAAAGAAAGAACTTTGAAAATAGGAGCAAAATAAGATTAAAAAATCTAAGATACCAAAAAAAAAAAACATAATTAAATAAAAGGTTTTAATTAAAAACCCTTTAATTGTATAAAGAAGAATTTGCTGACATTGTATGTTATTATATCTTACTTATACATTCATACATACATATATAAAGAACGTAACATGCAGAGTCTGTATATTTTCTGTAATTAACAACCAGCAAATACTAGCTAAATTATGTTTATATGGATATAACTCAACTTTTGTTTTACGCGAAATCATTAAATTTGCGCCATTCTTCTTCGTTAAAAAATCAATTCATCATCACTAATTGGCGTTATAATTCATTATAACTCTTGCTGACAATTCATCCGTCGAGCCACTTGTGCTCATGGATGCTTACTTGCACGAGCATGCGAATAGTTTCAGTAGGAGCAGTTCGAGCATGTATTATATTGGGGATGGTACACACACTAAATAAATACATTATGACAAGCTTTCCAAGTTATATATAGTCCAATATGCGTACGCTTAAACATAAACATAATTATGAACGTGAGCGTAATTATTATAAACATAATTATGAACGTGGACGTAATTATAAATATGAACATAATATGAACGTGAACTTAATTATGAACCAGCATAATTATAAACTTTAAAAACAATTTCATAATGTCTCGCGTTTTATCTTTATTTGAATGAAACTTGAATTATAAATTACCGTCTTTTGACTTAATTAAAATGAATGAAATATGTGAAAATGTACGAAATGCTTTTTTTTTGTCTATTCGCGGAGGGTCGAAATGTTTTGCGTGACCTCGATCGTACGAGGATTAAGAATATTTCAAATGCAAGATTAGTTAAAAGTGCAGTATGGATTAAATGCTTGTTTCTACCTTCTTTTTTCATGCTCATTGCAGGGATGTACTCGTAAGGGGCGTAAACGTTTAAAGGACCAGCAACGATTGGCCAGTGTCAACCAATCACGTTTCTTGTCATTCCTCGAAATTTTGACCTCGCATATAAATTTTGAGTTATATTACATTTTGAAAATTTATTTGAACTCATTGTTTCAATAACAACAATTTTAATGATGATCAACTAAACAAGAACTATGTTGGAACGACATCAGTGTCCCCACCTATATGCTTATGACGTTGACCTTTGATACAATTACCTGATTCTTGCTCGCGACACATCGTCTTGTGACGATACATATGTGTAGAAAGTTTCATCAATTTGTGTTGAGTGGTTCAAAGGTTATGGCCCAGAACTCTATTTGACCTTTTAACTCTGTGACCTTGACCTTTGGCGTAGGTTCCTAAGTCTTGCTCATGACACATCATATTGTGATGAGTCATATGTATGTGAAGTTTCATCAGTTTATATTGAGCAGTTCAAATCAGTCATACTCTTTTAAAACACACACACACACACACACCACACACCCGCGCAAGCAATATATGTATATTTTTTCACAAAAACACCCTCAGTGAACCCTCAGTAAAGGGGGTAATGATATGTATAACGACATGCCCACATTTCTAAAGAAATGTAGAAATGGAGAGCAAAACAAATAGAGAACTTAACACAACATACTAAAATAAGCATAAATTCACACAAAAACCTCAGTGCACACCATAATTATGGGTAACAGTGCGTATAACGACATACCCCTCATTTTGGCAAAATGTTTATTATACCCCAAATATGGGCATCAATTCACAAAACACCAAACCTTCAGTGCACGCCTCGAATCATCAAAACACTTAGAAGAACTAATGATGCGTATAATGACATACCCCTTATACTTATACCCCTTACCCCTTATACTCATACCTCTTACCCCCTATACCTCTTATGCCTTTATTACTCCTTCAAAAATATGACCAAATATGACCATCAACAGATTGAAATCCACAACAAATATTCGACTAAATGTGACATACAAGAAATGGACATTAATGCATAAAAATTCAAAGCCTCACTGAACACCATGATCAGCAGAACGTTTACAGGTGGAAATGGTACGTAGAACAACATCCCCCTTATTCCTGCAAAAATGTTCTTTATACCCCAAATATGGCCCTCAACAGATTTATATTCAAAACAAATATTCAACTAAAACTGATGTACTGTACAGAGAATGAGCATCAATTCACACACACACACACCACACACACACAACACACAACACACACACACAAACAAAAAAAAAAGCTTCAATGCACACTACTATCATCACAATGTTTAGAGGGGGTAATGGTGAGTATGTCCTGGTCATGAAAAAGCTCCATTTGACCTTTGAACTTTATTTACAGTATGTCTTTGACCTTTGATGCAAAAACCTGATTTTTGCTCATGACACAGTGCCTTGTCATGTGTGTGTGTGTGACAGTAAATAAAAATAATAAGTCACCGTCACCGTCACTGTGTGTGTGTGCGCGTGCGTGAAGTTTCATCAATTTATAATGAGCGGTTCAAAGTGTGATGAACAGATGACACCAGATTTATTTGGTCTAGGACATACAGTATAAATAGAGAATGAAACTATAACCCAATTCAATCACTCTTTATTGTTTTTAAATAACAACCCTTTTCTTAATGCTGATCTTAAAATACAGTTTTCCCTGTAACCTTCTTAAAATAGTTTTCCCTGTAACCTTCTTAAAATAGTTTTCCCTGTAACCTTCTTAAAATACAGTTTTCCCTGTAACCTTCTTAAAATACAGTTTTCTCTGTAACCTTCTTAAAATACAGTTTTCTCTGTAACCTTCTTAAAATACAGTTTTCCCTGTAACCTTCTTAAAATAGTTTTCCCTGTAACCTTAAAATACAGTTTTCCCTGTAACCTTCTTAAAATAGTTTTCCCTGTAACCTTCTTAAAATAGTTTTCCCTGTAACCTTCTTAAAATACAGCTTTCCCTGTAACCTTCTTAAAATACAGTTTTCTCTGTAACCTTCTTAAAATACAGTTTTCTCTGTAACCTTCTTAAAATACAGTTTTCCCTGTAACCTTCTTAAAGTACAGTTTTCCCTGTAACCTTCTTAAAATAGTTTTCCCTGTAACCTTCTTAAAATACAGTTTTCCCTGTAACCTTCTTAAAGTACAGTTTTCCCTGTAACCTTCTTAAAATACAGTTTTCTCTGTAACCTTCTTAAAATACAGTTTTCCCTGTAACCTTCTTAAAGTACAGTTTTCCCTGTAACCTTCTTAAAATAGTTTTCCCTGTAACCTTCTTAAAATACAGTTTTCTCTGTAACCTTCTTAAACTACAGTTTTCCCTGTAACCTTCTTTGAACGACATTTTACTGCAAAATAAACAACTACCTTAAAATCCCTCAGTGAACCACAATCATCACAACGTTAAGAGGGGGCAATGATATGTATAACGACGTGCTCCCCATTTCTACAAAAATGTAGAAATGGGGAGCAAAACAAATATACAACTTAAAACAACGTACTAAGACTAAGCATAAATTTACCCACAAAAATACTTCAGTGCCCACCATAATTATCACAACGTTTAGAGGTGGGTAATGGTGCGTTTAAGACAGTGGTTCTTAACCTTTTTACTACCATGCCCCCTCTAGGAATTGGTCCTTCCCTCCACGCCCCCCTTCAATCAAAATAACATTCTCAATAACTTCTCAATATTAGCCCATGCTCTCGCGTTAAGAGAATAACAAATACAATTAGAGAAATTCCTGTTTCTAGGGGGCGCGCCCCCCAGTTAAGAACCACTGGTTTAAGACATACCCCTCTTTTCGACAAAATGTTGGTTATAACCAAAATATGGGCATCAATTCGCAAAAAGACCAAAGCTTCAATGCACACCTCTTGTACATGTACTTAAAAAAAATGGGGGAAGAACTACATAATATTCGGACCTTTTCCAGTTTGTGTACCGTTTTTCATATAATTTATTTGAGAATATTTTTGTTAAAACTAACGAAAATATCACGACTTAACCTAACCAATTATCGTTGATCTATTAGTAAATAGTAAATACTATTCCAGAAACAAACAATGTTATAATTAATAATAGATCAACTGTACGCCCTTGATAATTGGTTAGGTTAAGTCGTGATATTTTCGTTAGTCTTAACAAAAATATTCTCAAAAATAAATTATATGAAAAACGGTACACAAACTGGAAAATGTCCTAATATTCTTCCAACCACAATTTTTACCTCTATTACTATCTCTAATTTACCTCTATTTTACCTCTACATCTATTATGATTGATAAGAAAGCTGACAAATACCAAATTTTCTCTCCAATGAATTTAATACAACGAAGCTTTTTCCCCAAACATTCCACCAACATAGTTTCTCCAGAAGGGAGACGATAACTTAATATTCTTCGAACCCTCTCACGTAAATCCTTAATTAAGAGTTAATCTGCAAAGTAATTTTGCTTATAATACATTATACGATTTGTTTTTAATTAATTAATGCAATAATTAGAATAGTGATGGTGTTTATTCGTTATAATGATGTAGTAGTATTACATATATTGTTATTAAAGATAAGTTCAGTGGTTCATTAAAGATAAGTTCGGCGGTTCAAAGACGATACGGTAATGGCCTACTTTCGTGTAATTACGATATTATTATTAAGGGATTAATATTTTATTTACCGATCCAGTCTTATTTTTTATATATTTTATGTAGTTCAGTTCTTCTTTCTCTCTCTCTCTCTCTCTCTCTCCTTTCTCTCTCTCTCTCTCTCTGGGGTTGGTCCTTCTCTTGGACGGTTGGGTGCATGTGAAGGGTGAGGACATGGTGTGGAAAATTTGATTTCCTTTCTCAATTCATTTTTGAATCCCTTTCCTGTAGAAGCATTTCATTACCTTAGTTTTGCGCGTACATGGGTGTAGACATGGTGAGTTTGGTTTTGGTTTTGGGGCTAGCCTGCAGTGGGTCATGGGGTCTTCGTTGGCCCGATACCTCGGTAAATAGAACTGTAAATATTTTGTGTAAAATCCAAACATATGTTCGAGGTTTTTGTGACGATACCAAGTAGTTGATATACGATTAGCACAAATATATTATTATATTAATTTATACAACTATGCTCTCTAGTGTACGATTTCTATGTGTGCATAATGTAATTGTCAAGCTAGTTTAGATATTCTCCTCTTTCCTGTAAAATTTTCTTGGTTACTTTTCCAGGGTCAAGGTATTGTCTTCAACCTTTTTCCGTAACTTCCTCTGGCTGGGAGGGAGCGGAGGGTGGGGAGAGAGCCTTATGCTTTTCTATTCAATTTTCTACTACTCTAAAATAATTAAAATATGCACTAGTTTAATAACAAGAACCTCTCCGAGTGGACCGAAAGGTCTTTGAGGCTTCCTCTTGTCCTTGTAACTTCTTCTAACGCTCTCTCTCTCTCTCTCAAAACTACACAGTACATTCTAAATTTGGTATTTAGGAGTACTTTGAGTAATACATATAAAATTTTGTCTGATTATACTCATGGTACTCACTGTAGTGATGTAGGTCACATCCGTATCCGCATCCGCATCCGCGGAACATCCGCACATTTTCTCGCATCCGCATCCGCATCCGCACTTTGGACTGCGGATGTCGTGCGGATGTGGACCGTTGAGATAAAACGTCATTAATAAGCGGAAATTATCAAATTCTACTATAATAATAGAACTAGTTCATTGTGCGCAAAAGTGATGCAAGCGACAAGACGAGAGGCTGTTCTTGTATAAAGTTACTCTCTTGCAACCTACTTAGATCCACGTTACAAAGCTAAGTTATTTTCACCTAGTACATTAGAACGAGTTAAATCATCACTTGGCAAAGCAGTTGAAGAGCTTCAATCTCTTGAATCTGTCGCTTCGCCACCCACGAAAAGAATAAAAGTTTCAGTGACAGAACCAACACCTTCAACAAGCTAATCTATCACAGAATCTCTCTCTCAGTTTCTTGAGTCAAGCAGCAATGACGAGACCTACGCGATGTCAAAAGATGTAGTAAAAATGATCGAGAGCTATCACCAAGAAAAACGCCTGGCTGCATGTGACAATCCTATTAGTTGGTGGAAAAATACGCAGAATATCTATCCATACTTGAGTAAACTTGCAAGGAAACATTTAGCACGTCCTCCAACAAGCGTACCAAGCGAGAGATTATTTAGCAGTGCTGGATTAATATGATGAAAAGAGAAACAGACTGGCAGCAGAAAAGGCAGAAAAATTAATGTTCCTTAAGCATAACCTTCCTATAATTAAGTTTGAATATTAAACGATGAACATCTTAGTTTACTTTATTTTAATTACTCATTTATAACTATG
Organism: Bathynomus jamesi; assembly: GCA_023014485.1. Taxonomy (NCBI): domain Eukaryota; kingdom Metazoa; phylum Arthropoda; class Malacostraca; order Isopoda; family Cirolanidae; genus Bathynomus; species Bathynomus jamesi. The sequence continues at coordinate 48,550 of JAJOZX010011484.1, forward strand.
CCTAATAAAACTTTAAACTTAATATAAATAGTTATCAAGCTAATTAAAGATCTCTTTCTATAGGGTGGAGGTTGGGGAAAGAGGTCGGGTAACACAATTATGGTTTCTAATTGTGGCTGAAACTCAACAAAATATAACGAATTTATTTGCAGACGAATTCACTAATTGATTTCTATATTAGTTAGATGCTTGCTATTATTTTATATGTTCAGGGAAAAGTACAGCAATTATTGTACAATTAATCAATTATACTACATTATAGCTACAGCTCTCTATATAATAACTTATTATATACGTTAAACACAACAAATCTCGAATATATCCTAAAAAATAACGAAAATGTAGACATCCGCATCCGCATCCGCATCCGCGGATGTTGAAATCAAACATCCGCATCCGCATCCGCGGATGTGAAAAAAATGACATCCGCTACATCACTAGTACTCAGTGTATATCTACTGTATTTCCATCATATGCGCATAGAAGATATACAGATTATTAATAAATTGTATGCTTATATATGCATATACAGGGTGGGGCACGGGAATCAAGTGTTTTTTGAATAGCTAGTAATCGGCCATTAGGAATGGGAGGGGCGTGCGGTAGGTAGCATTCCATTCCTGGGTTCATAGCATTTAACTTTAACTAACACTCACCTTTATCTTTCAGGTGCCATCATGGAGCAGTGGACGTTAGAACACCGCATGTTCGCGTATGATCATTTTGTTAGGAGTGGCGAGTCAGTGACAGCAGTTCAGCGTGCGTTTCGCCGCAGATTCAACATTCATCGAAATGACTCTGTTCCCTCTCGTGACACAATCTTACGTTGGTTAACAATCTTCGAACAGGAGGCTCAATAATGAAAACAAAACCGAAGGGGCCGCAACGCACTGTGCGTACTCCAGAGAACGTTGAAAGGGTCAGACAAGCGATGTTGCAAAGCCCAGGCCGCTCTGCTCGGAGACATTCAGCTGCACTCGGAATCAGCAATCGTACTGTTAGACGGACTTTGCATGAAGAATTACATTTTCACCCATACAAGTTAGCGATGGTGCAGGAATTGAATGTAAACGATTGCCCCCAACGACTGAATTTTGCACAGGAAATGCTTGCACTTTATGAGCAGAATGAAAACATGATGGTGGTAATGAGTGATGAAGCCCATTTCCACCTTAATGGGGCCGTCAACAATCAAAACTGTCGGTATTGGGCTGCTGAAAATCCGCGACAACTCCATGAAAAACCGCTGCATAGCCCTAAGGTTACAGTTTGGTGCGCGGTGGGAAAGTTTGGCGTCATCGGTCCCTATTTCTTCGAACAAAATGGGGTTACCGTTACCATAACATCTGGCGTTACATTGAGATGGTGAACACCTTTTTCATCCCTGAGTTACGAAGAAGGCGTATTGCTCGTCGACATTTGTGGTTTCAGCAAGATGGGCCACGCCACACACCGCCAGAGCGTCAATGGCTGTTCTTCGCCCCCTGTTTCCCAACCATCTCATTTCGAGATTTGGTGACATTGCATGGCCCCCTCGGTCCCCTGACTGTCCACATGTGACTTCTTTCTATGGGGGTACCTCAAGTCACGTGTCTACGAGGACAAGCCCCGTACATTAGATGCATTGAAGGAAGCGATCCGTCAACAAATCATCCAAATCAACAGAGACCTGCTGGGAAGAGTGGAGGCCAATTTTCGTAAACGCCTTCAACAATGCGTCGACGGCCAAGGACATCATATGCCAGATATAATTTTCGGTACATGATTATTATGACATGAAATGCTATGTTCTTACGAATGTTGTTCTACCAATATATTTTCTTTACAAAATAAATATCATTTTCCTGATTATTCCAAAAACACTTGGTTCCCGTGCCCCACCCTGTACATGATATAATGGAAACGCAATAGATGTCTTTTGGGTGTCAAGAGTATAATGAGGCAAATATTTTACATGTCTTACTCAAAATCCTCAAAATGCTCCTTAGTACCAAATTTAGAGTGTAGTCTCATGTAATGTATATCCATTTTCTCATTGTATCAGTTGCTCGGAGACACTAGCACCGGACCTCCCAACAGGAAATCAACATTAAATACAAACGCCGATTGATTTTTTTATTAGAATTATTCCTTTATAATGGCCTCAGTCTCATCGTAGTAATTACTGCTAAAATGCAAACTTAGATTGTCTCAACATCACTCACTGAATGCATGTCAAAAACTTTCTCTTCCGGATACAACTGATACAATGAGCAAACCAACCAACCAACCTAATGTTGAGAATTGGGTTTAAGCGTAAGCCCTAAGTGATTTCTAAAAGGACACACTTCATGCTTGAGTTGATTTGGGTATCATATTTGGTTGATAAACAGAAGCGGATAGCGTTCAATGGTAAATGTCTTTTTAAGAGAAGTATACAAACCAATAAGAATTTCATAAGAGCTACATTTGTTCTAGAGATATCCTACAAGAAAGTATATTTCAAGCTCATTAAGCATGCTTGGGTAGTTTTCTTTCCGTGGTATTATATACCCTATGCCCTTCGGGTTACGTCATGGCCATGTCACAAAACCACTTCCGGTAGATCAGCGAAGATAAGCGACATTGAATCTGAGTAGTAGTTAGATGATGGGGGGGGGGGGTCCTCTGCGTCCACTTGATGCAGCGACCCGTAGTTTGGATCCCACGTAAAGCTGTAGGTCCCCTCGACATATGCCCTTTACCCAGTGTTGGCCACTAAAGCGTTAATCCGATAACAGTTAATTAACGAAGTTAACTTTTTTTAACGGACTATTAACGGAAGTTAATTTCCATTATCGTTATCGGACAGTTAACTTCCGATAACTCGATATTTAGTCTGTTGAAGTCCGTTAACACGTTAACTGCGAGGAGTCATCACGGAAGATCATCGCTCCGCGAATGAATTCAAACCTCCATAACTTCAGTCTGCCAATTCCGTCCTCTGCCGCAGTGGAACGGCTCTTCTCTCTCGGCAAGGACATCCTGAGGCCCAAGAGGTCAAGACTGGCAGTTGGGCCTAACTTTGAGAAGTTGGTCTTTCTGAAGGGCAACCAGCACATTGTGTCATAGTCTTTAATAAATGTGCCTAAAATTTAATTTTACCTTTCAGTTCCCGCCATAATAATTCTCTGGTAAATTAAAATTTAGTTAATGGTTAGTGGTTACAAGGGTTTCAAAACATGTAATCAGTACATTTTTATTAAAAATAAAAAAAAAAGTTATTAAGCAAAAAAGTTGCAAAACTTGATAAAAATACAGTTAAATACCTATTTATTGTTGGATTTTGCATAAATAAACATTTTCTATGGGTTTTAAAGCTTTTTTTCCTTGATTTTTTAAATGTTAGTAAAGAAATAGTTATCGTTACGGATTATCGTTAACTTCCGTTAACTTCTTTGTAGTAAAATTATCGGATTATCGTTATCGGAGTTAAAAATTGGGGTTAACGGATTATCGTTATCGAAGTTAACTTTTTGGTTAACGGTGCCCACCACTGCCTTTACCATTAAGGAGGAGGTTACACAACTCTTCAAAACAACGCCTATGTGCCTCCTCGCTTCTTTCCCATTTTTCATTTTAATACTTTGAGTAAAAAATATTCCGTATCGATTCAAAAGATATTTCTATAACTAAACCTTGCAACACACACACACACACACACACACACATACACACACACACGACATCATCCCATTTCATTCGTATGAAGTGCATTTTACTGCCTACATCTTCCTTCAATCTTAACGTATGAAACATTAAATTCATAACTAAAAAGCTGCTTAAAAATTCCCTACATATCTAATTTTAATTACCCTTTTGTATAGTTCTATAATCAAAAGATCTTTCGCGTTTGATCTCCACATTTCGCATCGACCAATTTCCGTCGACTTAATTGAAAAACAGAAAATGTGAGATGAAAAAAAAAAGTCTTTCGCTTTAATTATGAGAATAGAAGACATACAGACACACGATCTTTGTATAGTTACTTGAATCTTTATTACACACACACACACACACACACACACACACACACACACACGTACGCTCTTACGTTGTGTATTTTTGTGTAGATTGTGTGTTGTACGACGTGAGTGTATTTAAGATGCATATGTTAAGGGCATATTTTGGGTCTGAAATACTATGTAACTATGTAACTATGATTACCGGGTGTCCTAGAATTATCTGTACAATTTTTGGCTGTTATTAAAAGTCAACCATGAAGTGTAGAAATTCCAGTGTTGTCCCATTTTACAGAGAATCTCATTAAGTTTTTTCTGATACCAAGTTTTGACAAGTGTTTTAGAAATGTACGCGGGTGACAGACATTGATGATTTAATAGCAAGAATCACAGCTGCTATTGAGCGAATTGATGTGGATATGCTGCAGCGTACATGGCAACATTTGGAGTATCGATTGGATGTTTTGCGAATCACTAATGGTGCACATATCGAATGTTTGTAACAACGTTACTTTAATAAAAGAAACTTGAAAATACAGATTTAAATAATCTTGTTTAAGAATTTTACGTGTTATCAAGGATTTTATTAAAAGATGAAATTGTACAGATAATGTTCGGACACATTGGAATTTCTAAAAAACTTGTCAAAACTTGGTATCAGAAAAAACTTAATGAGATTCTCTGTAAAATGGGACAAGACTGGAATTTCTACACTTCATGGTTGACTTTTAATAACAGCCAAAAATTGTACAGATAATTCTCGGACACCCTGTACTGTATATATATATATATATATATATATATGATGTTACCAAATAAATGTTCATGTAGGATCGGTCGCCAACGACTTTTCTACAGTATCCCTCTTCATTTGTGAAATATGATGAAAGAAAGAATTATTTTCTGTACTCTTATCCTGCCCTCGTAACCTGCCACGCAGGGTGCTCAGAGTCTTGACTCAGAAATGTATCCGATCGATTTTTAAATATTGTTAGATACATTTTAAGAGGAGATTGTAGATACCAATCGACCAGGGAAGTACTCCCGGAGGGACGTTAGGCAGGAGACAGGGAGTGCTGGAACTCCCGTTTCACCTGTCACTGACCTCTTTAGCTGATCTTTTTCTCTCTCATCTACCCTGTGAGCAGTCCAGTATGCTCTCAAACACACACTTCTCCTTCTATTTTTCACTACATATACATGCATCTTTCATACTAGACAATCTTTTCAAAATTTATAAAAAAAAAAAGTTGCATCATGAGCTTCAGAGACCTTGATTTTGGTTCTCTTCCTTATAGAGGAGGGTATTTTTGCGGGCACTCGCCCTTGGCCCCTCCTTTCTACATAAAATGTTTTGTTGATTTCTCTGTCCCCTATAAAGGATATAAAATGATTTTAGACCTCGAGTCTCAGACCATTCCAATGATTTTATTTTGATTTTACAGTTCGGTACAAGCCTTTCAATTGCTTTCTCCCATATGTTATCATGAGTTATTTACATTTCTACTGAATACAGTTGCAGAGATTTCACGTATGACCATTAATCTTCATTTATTTTTAGACGTAAAGGTTCTTTATAACGGCTTTATATCTGCAATAACTCTTTTCTGTTACATACGTACTTGTGAGAACAAAGCAGCATTTAACTATTGGTAGAACCAGACTTTTCCATAATTTAAGCTTAATGTTCACTTTTGTGTTGAAAAATCCTTCACATAATTACTAATGATTATTACTAATAATTACTAATAATTACTAATGATTATTACTAATAATTACTAATGACAGTTTTAACAGTGAAATATTGTTTGAACTCTGCGTCTAGTGACATTACTACTCCTAAATCCCTGATTCGGTGTTTTGATGCACTATGTGCATTGCTGCTGATCTCATAGCTCCTTTGTCCAGTTCGTTACTGCTGTATCTAAGAAGATTGAATTGAATTTCATATTATTTTTTTATCTCACTTAATAATGTGTTGATATCTTCTCGTAATAATTGTTTGATGCAATCTCCATTCATTTTTGCTTTGCGAGTGTTTTTTTATTTGGAAAGGAAGGCAAAATTATGTCTGTCTTTGATTTCTTTGTCTATATCCACAATCTTTATTATGAACAGCAGTGGGGGTGGCGGGCATACTGAGCCTTGTGGTCATGCAGAGGTGATAAGTGGTAAAACTCTGGATTTAATCTTTTTATTTTAAAAAAAATTGCATTTAAGAAGTAAAAAATCTGCAGAACCCATGTTTTAATAACAGTCTATTTTTCTAAGTTTGTGAGCAAATATTCCATGGTGGCATTTATCGAAGACTTTAAGAGAATCAATATATTGCGCTTTTGTTTTGCTTTTTGTTTAAATGGGGTCAAATTGCTTTTACGTAAAAAGTCTTTCTTGTTGATCTATTAAGTCCTAAATCATAAGTCCTAAATCCGTGTGCTAGTTGGGGTTATGAGGAATGTCGCAAAAAACCGTGGTGTTTTTTCAGGATTTTCTATCACATTTTTAAAAAAACGTAAAGTTAGCATGGTTTATCTAAGGCGTCGTTCAAGTATTATGTAACACCGAGGGGGAGGAGGATTTATTCAGGTGTTACAAAGTGTTACGGGAGAGAGGAGGGGTCACCTGATGCGTTACGTAACAAAACATAACAATTTTGTGCAACTAAATCATTATTTTTACGAGTTAAACTCTTAATATGAACTGGAAGAAATGGTTTGTCTTCAAAACACGAAATATTTACTACTTCTGAACCAGATCCAGGGAAAAGTCTTCCCTGTAATTTATGATTTAAAAGTGGATTAGAGGGGATTTTATTTTTGGGGGGGGTGGCCATGGGAGGAAACAAATTCTGTTTTTTCTGAATAAAATTTTTTTTTACAATTTATTTTTATGCTTATCCTTCCTAAGTCACTTTAATTTTAAAATTAGTTGTATGAAGGGGGTTAAAAATTTATTGCATTACGTAAACCTCGAAGAGGGGGAGTAAATCTCCAAAATGTTACAAAGTGTTACATAGGGGAAGTGGAGTCAAAAAGTCTTCTTTTCCGGGGTTACGTAATACTTGAACGGGTCCTACAAAGAGAACGGAAAAATCCGGTTTGTTAGTTGCAACAGCGCATTCATATTTTTATCATTACCTCGTATCATCGTTGCCTCGAAAGTTTTAATGGTGTCTGGAAAATTCAAATCTTGTATCACAAGCGCCGCGCTGTATTCAATGTGGCGTCGCGTTTATTTGCTGATGTCGTTCGTAACGTCAAACATCAGCTCAATAATTCTAAAATTGATGTCAAATTTAGAATCCCATTAATCTCTAGTGGATAAGCAAAGTTTGTAAATTTCCGTAAACACTACTCAGAGGTGGTCTACCAAACATACTAAAATCCTGAAAATAAAAACCCACTCTAATAGACAGAGTTTATTTCCACGACAGTCTATTAGAGTGGGTTTTTATTTTCATATTTTGACCTTCACGTAGAAAAAAGTGAAGTTTTTTGCATTTATACTAAAATCCTGAAAAAAAACACCACTTTTGCAAGATTCCTTATTGTTCTTTTTCTTCCACGTAGGATACAGGATACAGTTTTAGCTTCAATTACGCTCTCAAACCACTTCATGAGATATGACGTGAGTACTGCTGGAAGACAATGTTCTCTGGAATTCCAAGTTCCATTTTCCTCTTTGTGTGTAGGAGAGAATATTTGCAGTTTCTAGAAAATGCGAGATCATATGTCAGTGATATCCTCCATTTTATGACTTCCATAAATTAGATGGTTTAACTTTACTTGTTCTAATGCTATCCGCAACAGAGAGGAGGCTTTAGGAAGGTACCGTTGCCATCCAACTCCTGACTCTCACTCAGCTTATATTTCTGCTCGGAATCGAGCAAAATCTGTTCTTCGACTTGCCAAAAATTCCTTCGTCCGACAAAAATGTGAAAATCTATCCAATTCTAATTCTTCTCGCTCTTTCTGGCATCTAGCTAAGAACCTCTTCAACAATTTTACTTCCTCTTCTTTCCCTCCTCTTTTCCATTACGACGGCATAGTTGCCGTCTCTATCTCCTGACAAAGCTGAACTCTTCGCTCAAACTTTCGCTTACAATTCAACCCTGGACGATTGCGGTGCTGTTCCTCCATCTCCTCCCCCTTCTGACTTTGTTATGTCTAAAATTAGAATCTCTTCTAAAGATTTTTTTTCTGCCCTATCTGGGCTCAACTCTAGGAAGGCGTATGGTCCTGATAGTGTTCCTCCTGTTCTTCTTAAGAACTGTGCTTCTGTGCTGACACCCTGCCTAGGCAAACTCTTTCGTCTTTGTCTCTCATCTGGTACTTTTTCTTCCTGCTGAAAATTCGCTTTCATTCAGCCTGTCCCGAAGAAGGGTGACCGTCCTGAACCTTTCAACTATCGTCCAATTGCTTTGATTTCTTGCCTTTCCAAAGTTTTTGAATTTATCCTTAATATGAAGATTCTGAAACACCTTTCTTCTCGCAATCTTCTTTCAGATCGTCAGTATTGATTCCGCAAGGGACACTCTACTGGCGATCTTCTTGCACATCTCTCAGACTCTTGGTCATCCTCTTTTCGGGATTTCGGTGAAACGTTTGCTATTGCGCTAGACATATCAAAAGCTTTTGATAGAGTCTGGCACAAATCTTTAATTTCGAAACTGCCCTCCTTCGGTTTCCAACCTTCTATCTGTGCCTTCATTTCTAATTTCTTTTCTGGCCGATTTATAGCTGCAGTTGTAGATGGCCACTGTTCTTCTCCTAAAGCTATTAACAGTGGTGTTCCTGAAGGTTCTATCCTGTCACCCACTCTTTTCCTTTTATTTATTAATGATCTTTTAATTCGCACTTCCTGTCCTATTTACTCCTATGCCGATGATTCCACTCTTCACTTCTTCACCCGCTTCCCAAAGCGTCCCTCACATCAGTCGCTTCATGATTCGCGTGAGGCGGCTATGGGCCACCTGACCTCTGATCTTTCTGCTCTATCTAATTGGGGCAGAGAAAACCTTGTGGCTTTCAATGCCCCAAAAACTTAGTTCCTCCATCTGTCTACTCGTCACAATCTTCTACACGACTATTCCCTTACCTTCAACAACACACAAATCAATCCTTCCTCTCTCTTCTCTTAACACTCTTGGCGTTTCCTTTTCTCGTGATCTTTCCTGGAAAGATCACATATACTCTCTTTCTAAAACAGCTTCTAAGAGGTTAGGTGTGCTGTACCGCCTCCGCGGTTTCTTCACCCCTACTCAGTTGCTGTCTCTGTACAGGGGTCTTGTTCGCCCCTGTATGGAGTATGCTTCTCATGTGTCGGGTGGTTGAATCCACACAGCCGTACTTGACCGGGTGGAATCAAAGGCTTTTCGTCTCATCAATTCCCCTCCTCTTAATGACTGTCTTCAACCTCTCTCTCTTCACCGCAATGTTGCCTCACTCTCTCTTTACTCTCGCTATTATAACGGACATTGCTCTTCTGAACTCTCTACCTGCATGCCTCCTCCTTTAAGGAGAGCACGCAGTACCAGACTTTCTACACTTTTTCATTCCTATTCTGTTCAACTACTTAATGCAAGGGTTAATCGGTATTTTCAGTCTTTCATCTACTCAACCGGTCAACTCTGAAACAATCTTCCTCAATCCATCTTTCCTCCTGTCTATGACTTCCATCTTTCAAACGCAGAGTGTCTAGGCATCTCGAAAACTCCGGACCTTGATTTTGGCTCTCTTCTTCTTCTATGGGAGGGCGCTTTTGCGGGCATTTGCCCTTGGCCCCTCCTTCCTGCATTAAAAAAAAAGATCGAAATGGAATAAGGTCGAATTCAATTTGGTTCCATTCGCTTTAATTCCAGTTCAATTTTATTGTAGTCAATAAAACTTATTCCAGTTCGATTTAATTCCAGTGCATTTTATTCAATATGTCTTCATAATTTTTAAATTTATCATCATATACATCTACCTAAACAGTTGTGTTCGTGTGACCCCAAGAAAAAGGGGGTTAAGCCAGAATTTACACTTTTTGTTTACCTCGATTTGCTCGGCAAAAGAAATCAACGTACTTCAGAAATCTAATCTAAACTAATTGAACAAATGGTATGCCTAACAGATGAAAAAATAACCTAACCGGGCATTAAATAATAATTCGATCTAATTCCAGTACGTTCGATTTACTTCGTCCTTGAGATTCGACTTATTTCCAGTTCTACTTTATTCCGGTCCCAAATTTTGGGGTTCCATCTTCATTCCACTCGATTTAGTTCAGCGTTCCTCGTTAACCTCGTTGCAGTTCTGTGCGTTGGTCTCTCTTTACACGAAGGTCAAGCTGGTGGCCCCGCCTCTATCCCCATTCCCCATCATCATCATATAAATAAAGTAACTCCGCAATGCTTTCTTTACATTTCTTTAGAAACTAATTGTATTCCTTGATCTGAATCGTCTCGCACTTGAAACGGTCATTTACTGTAGTGTCAATACAGAAATTGAAATTACGGAGCGAGTTTTCGCTTAAATCAATGCTTAGTTTTTTTTTGCATACAATTTTCATGAAGAACATTTGGATTTTCGATCTTTATTTCAGATTGAAGTGAACAAAACATTGGATGAACTGTCCATTAAGCAGCTAACCCATTTCTTTTGGGTCATTCTTTTTATTTTTTGTTTTTTATCAAAAGGACCGACGCTACTATCTTCATTACATTTCGTTTTTTGGCGAAAGAATAAATATATTTTAGACGATTCTTTGCATGTGTTTTTCTGCTTTTATATAATTATACATCATCAAGAGAATTCCGAATGATGGTTTTTTTGGTCAAATAAGTCCTTTTTGAGTTTTTCTTAAGTTGATTTAGAAATTTTATTTCCACTAATTTATTTATCTTTTTTAGTCCGTTTCCTTTGACAGACACATTCTGCTGTTCCTTTCAACCTGTTTTCTCTCTCTCTCTCTCTCTCTCTCTCTCTCTCTCTCTCTCTCTCACGTCTTGCGCAGCGTAACCTCCCCGAAACTACCCTAGGGGGGAAGGGACCGGCAGGAGCAGGTGTATTACTAAAACCTTCCCTAGTTCTTCCTTAATCTGTATACTAAATTAGGTGCAAATCACCCAAGCCATTTAGGCGTGTATAAACGAACATAAAACATCAGCCACACAGACAGACCGACATCATCATCCCCTACATACATACATACATACATACATACACACATTTATTTTATATATCAAGAACGTACATATATTTATTTTCCCATAAAAGTTCCTCTTAAAAGCATTGACAATCTGAAGAAAAGGTTTGCAAATATTCTTCCTTTAAAAAAAAAAATATATAATATATAATATATATATATATATAAAGCAGAGAACGATATAAAACACCGCCAAAGTATTACATATTTTGCATAGCAAACAGAGGTCTAAAATGGGGTCGCGCATAGATGTGTAATGCCACGCGCGTGCAAGTTTTATAGAACACACACACACACACACGGAAGTTGATTTAAAATTTGAGGATATTTGAGAAATCTATTTTCTAAGTTTATGGAAATAAATTGTTTTAAAAAATACTGATGGAATTTCCAATAATATGCAAAAGGGGAAAATGTATACAAATAAAAGTACAAAAGGCCTTATCAATTCATAGTCATATTATAGGAAATAAACCTGTGCCAAACGCCCCTCACACACACACACACACACACATCTATAGATATACTGTCTATTACGGGCCTCGGGGTCGACTTACGGAAACGGCAGGGGGGTGCTTAGCTCACCCAGCTAACTATCCTTCCATAAAAAAAATGGTTGGTAGATAAATGGGCATCCAGGGTAGTTCAGTGGTTAAAATACTGAGCTGCTGAGTGGGAGGTCGTGAGAGCGAGTCCGAGAGAGGATTTTGTAATTTCTGACTTTCCTGGTGAGTTGTGGTTCCGATCCACGTTATGTTGTAGTAGGTCTAATGTGGACCAACAATCTTAACCTTTATCAGTATGGACAATTCCGGCGGAAGCAAAACTAAGGTATTAAACTATGGTTTTTACGGCTACACATTTCATTCTGTATGAAAAAGATGAACAAGATGTTTGAAATCAACTTGAATTAGAACGAAAAATTATTTAAAAAATTCTATGGAATATTATAAATTTTCCTTTGATGTTGAAGTATGATTATGTCTATCTATTATCTTATCTCTCTTCTCTCTCTCTCTCTCTCTCTCTCTATATATATATATATATATATATATATATATATGCGTTTTTGCCCATATAGAGAACGGAGTGCCAGAAGCAAAAGAAAACTTCGTGATCGGCTCAGGGTTTTTTCTTTCGACCGTTTTTTTTTTCTTTTTTACTGACGCAAACTTTTATATGCCTCCGAAGATGAATAGTTATAGATGGGAATAAATCCTCCATCTGATCTACGTGCCAGCTTTGACAGATGGTTCTGTACTTTCAGAGGTGGTAAGAAAGTTTCCTTTGTCATATGTGAAAAAAAATAGTTTTTAACAAAATGAAAATATTACTGCATGATGGTAAAAAAATGTCTTGAAAAGGGTTTTGGCAAGGGGAAGAGGTAGATGAGAGAGAGAGAGAGAGAGAGAGAGAGAGAGAGAGAGAGAGAGAGAGAGCACTTTCACACTTATTTATAGTAAGAATTAATAAGAAAATTGCTTCAAAACTGAGTAGAAATAAGAGGAATCATCTCACTGCTGCCAAAGTTAGGTTCGTGAGGTGGGAGAATTCTACTGGAATGACGCATCATCAAATAACCAACTAAAAAATTGGTTAACTGGTTGATTCGTGTTTGAATTGCTCACCCTCGATGGGTCATTGAAGCGGGTGGTAATGCCATCAACGGAGGGGAAAAGGTGGGATGGTGGGAAGGGCCACCCCCAACATTTGGAGGCCTTTGGTCGATATTTCTGGACAGAAAAAGAAGAATTTTCACATCACATTTTAAATACTGTAATCAAAGATGCAAAATGTCTTTTATACAGGGTGGGCCGTAAGTTTCCATACATAGGAAAAATAAACATTTTTTTATGGACAACCATTTTTATTTATATAATATGCTCTACATGGTTGCCATTGTTTTGAAAACACATTTCAATACGTGTTCCCCACTGTTGATGAACACGCATTAGCACAGTTGACGTTATGCTTGTAATGGCGTTGGTGATACGTTCCTTTAGATGATTTATGTCTCGTATCTTTTCCTGATACACCATGGCCTTCAAGTGCCCCAAAGATAGAAATCAAGGGGGGTGAGATCTGGGGATCTGGGAGGCCACTCCACAGGACCACGCCGACCAATCCAAGCATCCGGAAACTGCTGATCCAAATACCGACGTACGTGAAGACCATAATTTAAATTTTCCTATGTATGGAAACTTACGGCCCACCCTGTATATTTAAATGGTGTAGTTAAATTTAACTAAGCTGATCTAATTATTTTATATAAATTTAAAGTTATGATTTCACCATTTTATATAAATTTAGAGTTATGATTTCACCATTTTTATAAATTTAGAGTTATGATTTCACCATTTTATATAAATTTAGAGTTATGATTTCACCATTTTATATAAATTTAGTTATGATTTCACCATTTTATATAAATTTAGAGTTATGATTTCACCATTTTATATAAATTTAGTTATGATTTCACCATTTTATATAAATTTAGAGTTATGATTTCACCTTTTATATAAATTTAGAGTTATGATTTCACCATTTTATATAAATTTAGAGTTATGATTTCACCATTTTATATAAATTTAGAGTTATGATTTCACCATTTTATATAAATTTAGAGTTATGATTTCACCATTTTATATAAATTTAGAGTTATGATTTCACCATTTTATATAAATTTAGAGTTATGATTTCACCATTTTATATAAATTTAGAGTTATGATTTCACCATTTTATATAAATTTAGAGTTATGATTTCACCATTTTATATAAATTTAGAGTTATGATTTCACCATTTTATATAAATTTAGTTATGATTTCACCATTTTATATAAATTTAGAGTTATGATTTCACCATTTTATATAAATTTAGTTATGATTTCACCATTTTATATAAATTTAGAGTTATGATTTCACCTTTTATATAAATTTAGAGTTATGATTTCACCATTTTATATAATTTAGAGTTATGATTTCACCATTTTATATAAATTTAGAGTTATGATTTCACCATTTTATATAAATTTAGTTATGATTTCACCATTTTATATAAATTTAGAGTTATGATTTCACCATTTTATATAAATTTAGTTATGATTTCACCATTTTATATAAATTTAGAGTTATGATTTCACCTTTTATATAAATTTAGAGTTATGATTTCACCATTTTATATAAATTTAGAGTTATGATTTCACCATTTTTATATAAATTTAGAGTTATGATTTCACCATTTTATATAAATTTAGAGTTATGATTTCACCATTTTATATAAATTTAGAGTTATGATTTCACCATTTTATATAAATTTAGAGTTATGATTTCACCATTTTATAAAATTTAGAGTTATGATTTCACCATTTTATATAAATTTAGAGTTATGATTTCACCATTTTATATAAATTTAGAGTTATGATTTCACCATTTTATATAAATTTAGTTATGATTTCACCATTTTATATAAATTTAGAGTTATGATTTCACCATTTTATATAAATTTAGTTATGATTTCACCATTTTATATAAATTTAGAGTTATGATTTCACCTTTTATATAAATTTAGAGTTATGATTTCACCATTTTATATAAATTTAGAGTTATGATTTCACCATTTTATATAAATTTAGAGTTATGATTTCACCATTTTATATAAATTTAGAGTTATGATTTCACCATTTTATATAAATTTAGAGTTATGATTTCACCATTTTATATAAATTTAGAGTTATGATTTCACCATTTTATATAATTTAGTTATGATTTCACCATTTTATATAAATTTAGTTATAATTTCATCACTGGAATATGGATTTCGTTACTAATCTTTTTCTGAAAATATAAATAAATAAAGTAATATAAAATGTAGTAAAATAAATAAATTAATAAATACTTAAAAAAATATTGAGGAAAGATTGCATCCGGAGTAACGAGTAATTCGCCACGCAATCAGTTTTGATATGAGATAATAAAAACCCACTCTAATAGACAGAGTTTTTTCCACAACAGTTTCGATGCCCACTGGCATCCTCTTCAGTTGGATTCGTTTTACTCTATCCACCCGAAGAGGATGCCAGTGGGCATCGAAACTTTTGCGGAAATAAACTCTGTCTATTAGAGTGGGTTTCTATTATCATAATTTGACCTTCACGTAGAAAAGTGAAGTTTTTTGCATTTGATATGAGAGCTTGTTCGTATACGATTCTTTAAATCTTTTAGCGTTTTTCCTATCGAATTCTTTACCCAAAATTTTGGAAATGTAAGATAATCTAAAGAAATAGCGCCCTTTTTGTTATGCTAACGATTCCTTTGATACCTGAAAATATAATATTTTGGACCCCAGTTTTATTTTTTAGATTCCCAAATATAGTCTTGCATGAAAAGTAAATCTGAAAATTAGTAATGTCTGGTAGTGATCAAGATTTCAGATTAGGTTCAAAATTCGGAATATACATTTTTTGAGTCTTCCTGGATTAGATTCCAACGGGAATATATGGCAAAACCCCAGCCACGGAAAATTTAAATAATATGGTTTATTACCCTGTTTTTAATAAAAGTAAACTACGATAAATCACGCGGATCACGGAAAAACCCACTGGGTGAAACCGGAGAGACCATAAAGACCCAAGAGACAGATATGCCCATTTCCTCTCGCGATTCGTTTGGAAATCTTCATAAGTTCGTACTCCTGACGGACATCCAGTTACGTACCCTTTTCAAGGACTGTTCTCCAAAGTTTATAGTAAGAAATGGATCATGACTATTAAAAAATCTCCCTTCCGGGGAGACGTTTACCTCGAATCGCGTGAAATATTTTCAGTCTTGTAAAATCTGAAATATTGAACGTAGTTTGATTTTTAATTTTATTTATCGAATTGGTTTTACTCAGGGACCGTTCAAAAATTACGTAACGCTATTTTTGCTAAAACTTGACACCCTCACCCCCTTGTAACGTTCCGTAACGCTAGACCAGACACTCACTAAAATGTTATGTAACCCCTAAGAGGGGGTGTCTGGTCTGGCGTTGTTACGAACGTTATAAGGGGGTGGGGGGTGTCAAGTTTTAGCAAAAACCTAGCATTACGTAATTTTTGAACGGTCTCCTCACTGAAAGACAAGGAAAATTTTAATAATAATAATGGCTGTTTAACCCCTTCGTAACATCGAAGATCATGTGACAAAGAGGACCTACAGCTTTACGTGGGATCCGAACCATCTAAGGTCACTATATCATATGAACGGGGAGGACGCTCACCCATCCAACTGCTGAGCAGACCCAGTGTCGCTCAACCTCGCTGACAGAACGGGAAATGGTGTTGCAAGTTTATAAACATATACAGGGTGTCTCATAAGTCCGGTCTCATAGGAAAATTAATTTTTAATTAAATTTACAAAAGTAATACTGTACATTAGAACTAAAACGAATGTTCAAATTGATGTCTTGTTTTGGGACCTTTTATTTGTTGCAGGTAGAATAACAAGCAATGGCTAATATGAAAGTGAGTTACACTCGTAAGAAAAAGGCTTCCGTCTTTTCCTCACGAGTGTAACTCACTTCCATATTAGCCACTGCGTGTTATTCTACCTACAACAAAAAAAGAATCCCAAAACAAGACATCAATTTGAACATTTGTTTTATTTTTAATGTATTACGTTTGTAAATTTAATTTTAAATAAATTTTTCTATAAGACCGGATTTGTGGGACACCCTGTATGTATAATTTTATTTTATCTAATGTGAAACTATTTTCTTCAATCTTAAAAATGATCCTTGTGCAATATATCAAAGGCAAGAACTATAGTGGAAAGTATACAGCATATATATACAGAGTCATGCAAGAAGTAAATAGACACCCTTAATTTTATGGTAAAATGTATGCATCCAAATTTTTTTGCCATTATTATGGCTAATATTCGTTTCCTTTTTTAGATTGTAATATACCCCTCCTAGAACATGCCTCGAACACAAGATATAGCTGCACGTCCATAATAACCAAGCTGATGAAGATAGTTTACTGCTGTTCTTGGGCTAATTTTGAGTTTTTCTGCCACTTCTGAAGCTTTTAAACGAGGGTTGTTCTCAACAGATTTTCGAACAAAACGAAGACATCTGTCAGAAGGCCCAGGTCGACCAGGTCGTGATTCAATTGATTTTTTCCCTTTTCTTTAAATTGGACTATTATTCTGTTAACAGTAGAAAGGGGTATTCCGAGATTCCTAGCTATTTGTCGCTGGGACAGTCCACCCTCAGATTGACCAACAATCCGTCCTCGTTGAAAGTCAGAAATTTCTTTGGAATCTTGTGTTCGAGGCATGTTCTAGGATGGGTATATTACAATCTAAAAAAAGGAAACGAATATTAGTCATAATAATGGCAAAAAAATTTGGATGCATACATTTTACCATAAAATTAAGGGTGTCTATTTACTTCTTGCATGACTCTGTATATATATAGAGCCTATATATACTCGTGTGTATATATGTATATATATATATATATATATATATATATATATATAGAGAGAGAGAGAAGAGAGAGAGAGAGAGAGAGAGAGGAGTATGAAGCCTCTACCCAAAGGGAATTTACTCATTAAAACTGGTAACCCCAAATGAGAAATACATTTATTTGTGGGGTCATATCATAAATGTTCAAAATTGAACATTCATTTCAAAGTTATGTCCGTTTGTCCATTTTCTCATTGTATCAGTTGCTCGTTATTGTATCAATGTATCAAAGCACGTTAATGCAATGCAATGTAATTAAACAATGTAATTCCCTTTGGGAATTACATTTCGGACACCTACGGAATCTAAATCTATCGAACA
The DNA here is from genome assembly GCA_023014485.1 of Bathynomus jamesi. Classification (NCBI taxonomy): domain Eukaryota; kingdom Metazoa; phylum Arthropoda; class Malacostraca; order Isopoda; family Cirolanidae; genus Bathynomus; species Bathynomus jamesi. The sequence goes on from JAJOZX010011484.1 coordinate 66,546, forward strand.
CGGAAAGCTTGGAGAGGAATATAGTTATTAGCCGAGTTCGTGTATACAGGGTGTTGATAAAAGTAAATAAACACTTTTTCCTAATATATATTTTTTTATTTGATTATAAAAGTCAATAAATAATAAGAAATTAATTCAATCAATATATTTAAAATCGTGTTCGTGTCCCCTTTGTATTTACTGGTTTAATAAATTTATTTATTTATTTACTTTTAGAATTAAATAAATTTTTTTGGGATGGAGAGGAGAAAAAAGTGTCTATTTACTTTTGTTAACTTTCTGTACGCAGTAACTCGTAAATTGACATTAAGTGTAAAGAGAAACTTCCATAACAAAATAAGAATAGGTTATAAAGTTAACTTGTGGAAAATGTTTATATCGACAGTTAATCACGTAAATGTGACAAATAGAACTCGGGTTCTCTCGCATGTTCGATTATTTGAGAATCCGCGGAGAAATTCTTCAATTAAAACGAATCTTTATTTTCTTATTAGTTTTTTTTACATTTTAAAAATAGAAATAAAATCACTGGAATGAGTCTTCAGAAGTAAAAGGATATATATATATATTATATATATATATATATATATATATATATATATATATATATATATAGTTTCGGAAAAAAATTCGCATAGAAAACTAAAACTTCTAAATGTATAAGAAAAAATTAATAATTAGTAATATTACGTTTTGTTTTCGCTATTTTCATTCTTTTTGGCGATCGTAATAAAATGTCAAAAAACGAAACCCAGTCGTGTTGATTAGTAATTTTGTATGTTTTATTTTTTTTTTTAATTGGATTCTTAGGCGAATTTTTTTCCTCAAAAAAATTATACCCGTAGGTAAAATCTCAAAAACGTATTCACCATTGAAAGCCTCTAAAATTATTTTATATTCTTTAGAATGACTTTCAAAAACTTTAAAACATAAAACTTAAACCCACTCAGAAGTCAGTTAGAAGAATCCCTGAGACAATTCACAAAAGAAAGGCGTAGTACAACTTACGAATATGGGATGAATACAGAAAACAACTTTCTCCTTCATTATTACGAAAAAGGATATTTGGTTTATTGGTTTGTTCGTTTTGTAAAAGATTTTGGAAGATAGTTTTGGGAGAAACTTTAAATTTAAACAAAAGCATATACAGTATACATACATACATTCATTCATACAGTATATATATATATATATATATATATATATATAATTTAGTGGTGGACCGGATGTCAGTTTTTCAACGTTTGCGGATGCAGATGATGCGGACCTTTAATTTTAATATCCGCGGATGCGGATGCGGATATTTAGTTAATCTATCAATATAATATAGAATTATGAATATATGACATAATTTTTCAAATTTCGTGATATTACTATTATGGAGGCAATGCATAAGAATTAAAATTAATATTAATGTTTTCATTATGATAAAAATAATAACTTTCTCAAGAGTTTCAGCCACAGAAAATTCAATGAAACAAGTTTCATTCAATTTTCTGTGTTACCACCTGTTTATATTTTGAGGTTTAATATATTTGTTTGTTCATTAATAATTAATACTTTACATGAAATGTGCATGACTGGGCCTTATAAGCTACTTTATAAGCTAATTTAATTGTAAACTGCATAATTTATTAGAGGTAATATCCGCATAACATCCGCAGTCAGAAATGCGGATGCGGATGTCAAAAAATGATGCGGATATCCAGTCCACCACTAATATATATATATATAAGGTAAGTGGGGGAAGATGCCACACTGAAGGGAAAGTGTTCCTGTTACCTTCCTTGTGAGGAAAATCATAGAACAACATACATGAGCATTGTTACCACCTGTTTGGGATAAAAAATCAATAATATATTTGAATTGTGTGACTGTGATTAGAAAAAGAAATGAATAAAAGGGTTTCGAACTGGCATCTTCTCCATCAGTGCGGGTAAGATGCAACCATCATAGGGACAAGATGCCACATATAGAACTAACATCCAAACTAAGCTAGTAGTCAAAGTAAAGCTTACCAAATGTAACGTATTTATTAAGTCATTAACAAGAAATATTAGTGTACAAAATAAAGGTATAATTAGCCACAATTTCTACATGTTTGTTGGCCAACGGCATATTCCTCATACATCCAGCGATGACAAATGAGACACTTCACACAGTCACATTTTGGCCCATTCTTAAGGTAGTAGTGACGATCACATGCTGCAAAAGTTATCATCTTCGTCTGTGTCATCACTCGTACTATTGTATTCGGGAAGGTTTTTGTAATCTTCACTCAAAGATGTCTCTGGACATGGTACCCTTATTTTCTTGAGTCTACCGCGTCGCTTAGGGCTTTCTGCGCATGAGCAATCTTATTCAATGCCTTTTCATTTGCTTCTGTCACTTTGGTTGGGGGAAATTTGATAATGTGAGCACCGCTGAATGCTGTTTACACCTGCCAGTGGCCCGGGGCTTAGGACATGCTGGAATGGGGCTAGTGTATTCAAAGGATATAGACGGTTGAAGTTCAAATGCAGGAATGACTGTGTTTGATGAAGACGTGGATGTTCATGGTCCACAACCATTACAGTACTATTTAATAAACCTAGGTTATAATATAATTGGGATGGCACACAGTGGCATCTTCCCTCAGCATATATGCTGGCATCTTACCCCACAACCCTGTGGGATTGCTTAGTTCTATGGTTAAGAAACATGGCGGCCCAAACAAGGATTACCAGGCTACTGACTATGACCCAGTTTATGATTTCAGTTAGCAATAATTTTACATGCATTTGCCATTCACCTACAATGGCCTATATACAAACTTCCTAATATTATATCACACTTGTACTTACGGAGAAATCTTGCTCCAGTTACAACAAACACTCACGTACTTTGTTGAAACGTGTGCAGAATGAATAATCTACACACTTTCAATTGATCTCTATAGTCGGTGCTGCCCTCAACCGACAAATTATTGAACTACACCATCTGTGGCATCTTCCCCATACTGGCATCTTCCCTCCCCTCCACTTACCTTATATATATTTATTATTATTATTATTATTATTATTATTTATTATTATTAACTAATATCCATTACAATCGCTACTTATTTTGAACTAAACTATAAATAAAATGAGAATCAATATTACAACTCCTTCTGATATGACATTTCTAATACCAAGAACGTAATATCTACTATCCAATAATATATAACCTAATCGTATATATATATATATATATTATATATATATATATATGCAAAGTAATGTGTTTCACATAAATTACTTGACATTTAACTGCACAATAAGATATCCCCCCCTCCCCCTATCCCCTCCCACTAAATCATGCTGTAGTGGCTCATAAATTTATTGCCTGTCTGTTCTTTAAGATAGAAATGGAATTACTTCTTTAATTCAAGAAGATTTTCCTTCTTGTTTCTCAGACTTTTCTATGTAAAATTATTCGAAGGAAGACATTAATTTTCCTTCATAATGTAAAATATAGATTCTGGTTTAAGACTGTATTATTCATATGCATTATTCATATATATATATATATATTGTACAGTCTGTTTAAAAAGTGCTGTTGTGAAACGCCATGTTCTTGAACTTGGTTTTTCTTTCTCGGTTTCTCTCCCATGTAAATTATTATTATCTTCATTATCATTATAAGCATAATAATTATCATTGTAGTTTTCATTATTATCTGCCATAATAATAATAATAATAATAATGATAATAATAATAATAATCAATGAGGAGAGGCAAAACTGCCATAGCGCTCAGACCAAACTAAAGCGGCCCACTGAACTCACTTCCGGATTATTATTACTTACCAGCACTATCGGGAGTCGAACCCCGACTTCTGTTCTTCATTTATTTCCATAAGTGGCAAAATCCGTGCGTGACTTACATTCCAGTTGAAAGCACGGATGATGATGATGATGATGTCATAGAAACAAACTTCCTGACCTCATTTTACCTGTAATTCTTATTGAAATTTTTCGTCTGCCTCGAAATGTTCGTGAACGTACGTATTCCTTTGAACATTTTAGTGAAATGCGATTTTTAAAGCTACCGACTTCTGCCTTTTGCCTGCCACGATCAGAATATCTTCTACGAGAACAGTATTTACTCCTCTGAAAATATATTATATTTTTCGTGGATAAAATATATCTACAAAGCAAATACGAAAGTTTATTTTTAGCCTTTCTAATATTTCAAGTGAACGCAGAATTTCTTGACCCCGATGTTGAGAGTGTTGTCATTTATTCACGATATCTTTAATTAAAAATACTGTCCTTCGATTTTCTCGATGAAATTACGCTTTGGTGGATGGTAAACATACGAAAATTTTCTTTTGGAATATTCTTGATAAAAATCTTACTCTAGTTTCAATGTCTGTCAAATTTATAATAGTATTCTTTATGAATACGGGCTAGAGGTAGATAGTTATTTTTTTTTTTTAATCCAGGAAGGTGAGGCCAAGGAAAAACGCCGGTAAAAACACGACCGCAAAAAATTTAGGTTAGGTTAAGTTACTCTGCTGTGTTTATCATTGCGGAGTTCAAATAGTTTTATATAAAAAAAAATTCTGATTGAAAATAAATTTCTCTTTCAGAGAATTCGGTTCATCAATGATTAAAAAAAGAAGGATTCGTCTTTCAAAAATTACTATGCAGTGCCAAGTGCCATTTTCTCTTCGAAAGGAAGAGGGAGGTGCCACAGTACATTTATTCTTTTCCCATATTTAGGACGGTGAAAACCCGATTGAATAATGTTTTCTCAATATATTTCGGACATTTTTTTTATGTCATCGGGTTAGTGTATTGCCTTCTTTCTTTACGGGTCTTATGATCCCCCTTTTATAGGAAGAAAAGTGTTTTTTGGATTAACCTTTATCACCTCAAATTCTTCTTTATTTTCTATTTTCTTTCTTTGTGTTGTTTTTCAATTATGGTTTTCTTTGTAGCTTTCACTTCAAGTATGAGCATTTTCTTTGTTATTTTTGCAAAATAATTCTCTCTCTCTCTCTCTCTCTTTCACACACACACACACGTATTTTCACTAGCATCATATTTGTCCTATAACTTTAAAATTTTATTTGTGTTTTTAAATTATATATATATATATATATATATATATATATATATATATAATATATATATATGAAAATTATTTCACGAAAGTAACACGTGAAAAGTTTTTATGATGAATAAAACCACGAAGGAAAGGAAACACAGATGGTGCTCAAGCGCTTTCGTCTAATGACATCCTCAGGAACACTGAGTACATAAAGAGTTACAACCTATATATAGGTTACAGAAAAAAAAAAAAAAAAAATCTATATATATATATATACACTGTACAGTATATATAATATTATATATATATATATATACAATAAATGGAAAAACAAAATTAAAGGATTGTGGAAGGGGGCACACCAATTTTATAAGGAAAAACTATCGATTTTTAGCACAAGATTAAAAGAATTGTTCCAACCAATGTTATAGATAAAAAAAAATATATATATATATATATATATACACAAATTTATACTGGAAATCTGCCCGGGTTTTAGCACTCTGCTCTTTTTGTATAAAAAAAAAAAAAAAATTTAACAATTATCGATTTTTAGCACAAGATTAAAAGAATTGTTTCCAACCAATGTTATAGATAAAAAAATAAAATATATACAAATTTATACTGGAAATCTGCCCGGGTTTTAGCATATCGATTTTAGCACAAGATTAAAGAATTTTCCAACCAGTGTTATAGATAAAAAAGTAAAATATATATACAAATTTATACTGGAAATCTGCCCGGGTTTTAGCACTCTGCCCTATTTTTTGTATATAAAAATTGAAAAATAAAAGTTAGTGGAATACAAATTTACCAAAGATTTAGCGTTCTACCTTTCTTATCTAAATCCTGTTGTTTTGAATTCCTTCAGAACAGATTTAGATAAGAAAGGTAGAACGCTAAATCTTTGGTAAATTTGTATGCCACTAACTTTTATTTTTCAATTTTTATATACAAAAATAGGGCAGAGTGATAAAACCCGGGCAGATTTCCAGTATAAATTTGTATATATATTTATTTTTTTATCTATAATCTTTGGTTGGAAACAATTCTTTTAATCTTGTGCTAAAAATCGATATGCTAAAACCCGGGCAGATTTCCAGTATAAATTTGTATCATATATTTTATTTTTTTATCTATAACATTGGTTGGAAACAATTCTTTTAATCTCGTGCTAAAAATCGATAATTGTTAAATTTTTTTTATTTTTTTTTTATACAAAAAGAGCAGAGTGCTAAAACCCGGGCAGATTTCCAGTATAAATTTGTATATATATTATAATATATATATATATGAATAGAAACGACATAAGTATTAAGGAACGTTTCTGCACACGAGGAGGAGAGATAACGAATAATGAAAAATGAGGCGAACCGCCTGGGAATCGAACCCAGGGCCTTCCAATTGCCGGTCGCAATTGGAAGGCCCTGGGTTCGATTCCCAGGCGGTTCGCCTCATTTTTCATTATTTCGTTATCTCTCCTCCTCGTGTGCAGAAACGTTCCTTAATACTTATGTCGTTTCTATTCATTTATATACTGCGCGGTCATTGCAGTTATTTGCATATATATATATATATTTTTTTTTTATCTATAACATTGGTTGGAAACAATTCTTTTAATCTTGTGCTAAAAATCGATAGTTTTTCCTTATAAAATTTGTGTGCCCCCTTCCACAATCCTTTAATTTTGTTTTTCCGTTATTGCATATATATATATATAATAAATTTTTTTTTTTTTTTTTTCTGTAACCTATATATAGGTTGTAACTCTTTATTACTTCAGGTTCCTGAGGATGTCATTAGAGAAAGCGCTTGAGCACCATCTGTGTTCCTTTCCTTCGTGGTTTTATTCATCATATATATATATATATATATATATATATATATATATATATATATATAGCGACATTCGAAATTCTGTCCTTTCTTGTGACAGATAAAAAGCATCTGATAAGAAAAGGCAAATTGGGAAGGACGGTAAAGTGACCCATCGAAACACCATCGGAACACCATCGAAACGCCATCGTCAAAATCCAAACACGTGAACATCCTGAGACCAGTGTTCCATTGGTTAGCCTCGCGCATTTGGAACGCAGTCAATAGGATAAAAAAAGGAGCTTTATCCTACTGAGCATCACCTCAGTCTGACCTTCGTCGCAGAAACAAAGACTCCGCTGCTTTCCTCGCCTCGACCTCCGTTCGCTCGATCCTCGATTTCAACGCTCCGGCTTGTCTTCGCTCAACGCTTCAACGTTCAATTCTCTATTTAACGTTTCAACCCTTCAGCTCTCAACTTCTCTCTTCCTATTCAGCATGGATATTCAATCGCCGCTCAACTACGTTATACTTTATAACGTTTTAATGTTATTGTACTTATTTTGTACTGTTAATAAGAGACATACCTCAAATCATAGTTTAATTGGCCTTATATACAATATATACATTATACAGGGTGGGACAAAAGTCTGTTTGCCCGACGCATGCTAAACTTTTTCTGGGCAACAGACTTTTGGGCCACCCTGTATATATATATATATATATATATATTAATGTAAAGAACGACGCTTGTTTAGAAGAGTGTCCGCACAAAAGGAGGAGAGAAAACGAGCAATGAAAAATGAGGCACCTCCCGAGAATCAGAACTCAGAGTGTCTGATTCTTTGTGGCCCTTGGTGTAATGGTTATCATATCTGACGGCAATCGGATGATCCGGTTCGATTCCAAGCAGGTGCCTTATTTTTCATTGCTCGTTTTCTCCTCCTCTTGTGCGGACACTCTTCTAAACAAGCGTCGTTCTTTACATTAATTATACTCTGTGTCGTTTGCAGCTAAAAAAAAGTTATATATATATATTATATATGCATATAACTGCAATGACCGCGCAGTATATAAATGATAGAAACGATATAAGTGTTAAGGAACGTTTCTGCACACGAGGGGAGAGATAACGAATAAATGAAAAATGAGCGAACCGCCGGAATCGAACCCAGGGCCTTCCAATTGCCGGTTGGACGCTCTACCATTATGCTACGGCCCTCACTCAATCACAAATCGAAATTCTCCCACATAGGGCAGGAAACCATGCCCTCAGAGGGCACCCTCGCAAATCGTGAATATGCGCATATAACTGCAATGACCGCGCAGTATATAAATGAATAGAAACGATATAAGTGTTAAGGAACGTTTCTGCACACGAGGGGGAGAGAGAACGAATAAATGAAAAATGAGGCGAACCGCCGGGAATCGAACCCAGGGCCTTCCAATTGCCGGTTGGACGCTCTACCATTATGCTACGGCCCTCACTCAATCACAAATCGAAATTCTCCCACATAGGGCAGAAACCAATGCCTGAGAGGGCACCTCGCAAATCGTGAATATGCGCATATAACTGCAATGACCGCGCAGTATATAAATGAATAGAAACGATATAAGTGTTAAGGAACGTTTCTGCACACGAGGGGGAGAGATAACGAATAAATGAAAAAGAGGCGAACCGCCCGGGAATCGAACCCAGGGCCTTCCAATTGCCGGTTGGACGCTCTACCATTATGCTACGGCCCTCACTCAATCACAAATCGAAATTCTCGCCTCATTTTTCATTTATTCGTTATCTCTCCCCTCGTGTGCAGAAACGTTCCTTAACACTTATATCGTTTCTATTCATATATATATATATATATATATATATATATATAGGTACACCGGGTGAAACCAAAAGTAGGTGGACAGTAAATGATAACGTTTATTTTGAGAATACATACACAATTATATTTAATTTTTTTGTATACTATAATACAAAATAATAAAAAAATTAACTTATACCAATACAATACAAAAGCACTGAAAATTTTATAAACGCAGGTGCTCAAATTGCTGTCCATCACAATTTACACAGCTTTGAAGTCTACCTTTCACACTTCGACAAACATTTTGCACAAGTTTCTTTGTGCATTAATTTCTTGAAATGCATCTCTGATGTAACTTTTCAAATCACCAACACTTCGTGGTTTTCGACTATAAACTTTGTCCTTGAGTACTCCCCAAAAGAAAAAATCCATTAGGGTAAAGTCAGGTGAACGTGCAGGCCATTCATTTGACCTCTTCGGCCGATCCATTTCTCGGGAAATGTTTCATCAAGATACTCACGGACTGCTCTTGAATAATGTGGAGGAGCCCCATCTTGTTGGAAATAGAGGTCATGTGAATTAGGCTGTTGTTTGTAAGTGTGGGAACAACTTCATTCATTAGAATTTCGAGATACTTATCACCTGTGACGTTCATAACAAAAATTGGTCCTAAAACACCAGAACTTGAATACCACCCCAAACAGTGACACCAGGCTGGTTTAGTTGCTGCTCTAATGTTAAATGCATGTTCTCACTATACCAGTAAACACAATTATGTCGGTTAACATGACCTGATAATTTGAAAGAAGCCTCATCGGGTCCACACAATGTTATCTAAAATTTATTGGATTTCCTTCAATTTCGTTCAGCATGATCTCATTAAATTGCAGCCGCCTGTCTGGGTCATCCTCCAATAAGCCATGAATTAGCCGTGGACGATAAGCTTTCAACCCAATAGATTTCAGAATTCGTATAATAGAGGTTTGTGAAATGTCCAGTTCTGCTGAGGCTCTTCTGGTGGACTTTTGGGACTGTGAACAAATGCTTCGGCAACAAGTTGCTTATTGTCCTCTGTGCAAACTGTTTTGGGTCGACCAGTTCTTGGGGCATTAAGAATTGAGCCAGTGGCATCAAATTTGTCACGAATGCGGTAAATGGTTTGTCTCTTTGGGGCTTGAGTACCAAATGTTTCAACCCATTTTGTTCTAACAGTTTCAGTATTTTGATTTCCAATACTCTTTTAACACCCATTTTCTGGCATCAGTATTTAGATTATTTGCCATTATGGGTTCTCTGAACTATCTGAAAAAAAAAAGATTAAATTTAAATAAATTTAGTTATAATATTTAATATAATATAACACAAACACCATAGTTATAATGAACACCATAGTTATAATATAATATAACACAAACCCTATTCAACCTACTGTCCACCTACTTTTGGTTCACCTGGTATATATATATATATATATATATATATATATATATATATATATATATATATATATATATATATATATATATATACATTTAAACTGCAAACACGCAGTATAATTAACGTAAAGAACGACGCTTGTATAGGAGAATATTCGGCATTTGATTGAGTGAGGCCCATGGTGTAATGGTTATCATATCTGACCGGCAATCGGAAGATCCCGGGTTCGATTCCCGGGTGGTTACCTCATTTTTCATTGTTTCGTTCTCTCGCTCTCATCTTGCGCGGAATATTCTCCTATACAAGCGTCGTTCTTTACGTTATATATATATATATATATATATATATATATATATAAATATATAATGTACTTATTACTTATAAATAAAAAACTTAAAAAAGAATCCGAAAGTATTATTTATAAATACATGATGTTTAAGCTGTTCCGACACAATACTCTTTTCCAAAATAGAATTATGAAAGCCCACCTCTGGCAAGTTTTTAATTTTTCCAGTCATATATTATAACCGTACAAACGTATTTATTATAACTTTAATTCAAGACTGCGGAGTATACGAGTTTATATATATATACATATATATATATATATATACACACGCACCTCGGTGGTGTAGTGATGATGCGCATAGGAGGTGTAGTGGTTAGCGTCGCTGACTACGAATTCACTAGCCCCGGGATCGAGACCCGGTTACGGTAGCCGGCGCGCAGCAAAACCTAGCTGTTCATCCTTCCACCCAATAAAAAAAAAATTGGTTGGTAGATAAATGGGTACCCTGGGTGGCTTAGTGATTAAGACGCTGAGCTGCTGGTGGGGCGTGGTTCGGATTCCACGTTAAACTGTAGGGTTAAATTGAAATGAAAAGCTTGATCTTCGTCAGGATGAACAATTCGGGCGGAAGCAATCACACACGCGCGCAATATATAAAAGCATGAAAAACGGCTTTTTAAAAAACTCTATATGACCCCCAAAATGCAATTCAGTAATGGAAGTCGATACAATATAGATTGTCGATAGTTAAGTTTTTGTCGCCGATAGCCCGTAATTGAGGGGAAAAATGGAATGAGTGGCCCGGGAACCTCCTTATGTGATACGGGTTCGCTTCAATTTTGGGGCGGAGGGGTTGGGGGGGGGGGGAATGGGGGTAAGACACAATGTAAGACGCATCTAAGAACCCAAATTCATTAAGTAGACGGAATAAAGATGCATATAGAAGAGTCTCTTAACACCTGAAATACACACACACACACACACACACACACATAATATATATATATATATATATATATATATAACGTAAAGAACGACGCTTGTATAGGAGATATTCCGCGCAAGACGAGAGAGAGAGAGAACGAAACAAATGAAAAAATGAGGTAACCACCCGAGAATCGAACCCGGGATCTTCCGATTGCCGGTCAGATGCGATAACCATTACACCATGGGCATCTGACCGGCAATCGGAAGATCCCGGGTTCGATTCCGGGTGGTTACCTCATTTTTTCATTTGTTTCGTTCTCTCTCTCTCGTCTTGCGCGGAATATCTCCTTACACAAGCGTCGTTCTTTACGTTAATTATACTGCGTGTTTGCAGTTAAATGTATATATATATATATATATATATATATATATATATATATATATATATATATGTGTGTGTGTGTGTGTGTGTGTGTGTGTGTTCTCTATGTTTTCTAAGGAACTTTATTTTTTTTCTGACCTTTGGTCGCAGTCGGGAGTTAACAGACTTTCTTGGATGTGAAATCGTCCTGGAGGGTGGAGGTGTGTTAGCCTTCGTTGCCGGTAAGTCTTGTCACTTACCACAACTTCATAACTTTACCTTCAACTGTTTATAGTGTAGGGCAGTGGTTTTTAACCCCTGCATCGCGACCTAAAATTGGGTCGCCAAGCCATTTTGATTGGGTCATTAAATTATTACTTATCATTTATTTATATTATCCCTAATCATTTTATCATTAATTATTTATTTCATTATCTATTACGAAGGAAATGTTTGAAGGCATGGGTCGCCGAGCTAGCCTCCCGCGATCAGAATTTGGGTCGCAGCCTAAAAAGGTTACAAACCAATGGTGTGGTATGAAACACTCAATCGTAGATATAATAATAATAATAATAATAATAATAATCAATAATAATAATGAGGCTAATGAAGAATATTTGAGAAGTCGCGCGTCTTAAGATACCTAAGCGCCACCACAGGCGAAAACGTGTTTTTGATGGATATCACTATTTTCACCCTTCCTCTATCGCGTGGTTTGGGTTATAATGACCTTACGACACTAGAAGTATGGTTGAAAACCTTATGAAGCGAACTACTTTTTTCACCTCTATCGCCAGCCAAAAGTTCACCCAAAGTTCGGCATAATAAGAAAATAAAAAAATTAAAAAATATATATATATAATATAAAATATGAAAATCTATTCCAAAAACTCATCAACATCTTCATTAGCATACTTAGAACTCTAATTTAGCCAGAAATGAACGTTCTAGCTCAATTAATAACAGAGATACTATTGCCAGAATATTACTGAACTTTGGAGGCGATTTCTGGCGAATTTTAATTTTGGCGCTTAGGTACCTTAAGACGTGGGACCCTCATTTACGAGACAATAATACTACAGATATACATCGTTCGATCTTCATTTAATAAATAAATTAAAATAATATTCGATTGAAATGAGTCGTTTACAAGCAAAGTTTTACAAGAAGGAGGTGTTCACATGCCACGACTCGGCCCAAGGATCGATCGAGACACGAAGGAATATACAGTCTTTTATATCGTCAAAACGAAAAGCAGCAAAATTGTTGATCTTACATTTTTGAGTTTCTTCAAATGCTGAAAATACATAGTGAGATCAGCAGAAATGAGAATTTTAATTTGATGTGGTCAACCGATGGATTTTTTGTATCATATAAGATTAATATATAATATAAATATAATAATATATATATATATAATATACAGTATATAATACATAAAATTTATATAAAATTCAGTATAAGATTATTGGAAAACACACAAAAGAGGAAGTGAAAAATTAGTTGAAAATGTCGAAATAAATCCTTGTGGTCAAATTCCTTATTATTTTTATGTTATCGTTAAATTTATTTGTTTTCTGTTGACAAAATGGGTTCATTTCTTTGTTTTAACTGGTTGGCAGAACATATCTACAGAGGGTTGACAAAAATAAATAGATACTTCGTTTTTCTGTATAGTCTTTGATTTGATAATAAAAGTCAATAAATAAGAACAGATTTATTGAATGAATATATTTAGAATCGTGTTGTTTTTCCCTTTTGCATTATGTAAAGCTCACACACACACACACACACACGTTCTGGCATTCCATTGATGAGCTATGCCATTTATTCTTGAGGGCAATCGTCGTTGTGGCTTTTTATTTTGGCAACCCTATATACAGGGTGCGGCATAAGTCGCTTTACCGAGAACAATGAAATCACTTTGCGAAGAATAATATTTATTACAGAAATTGTTCAAAGTGTCCTCCATCATGTTCAATACACACGTTACATCTTTGAACCACTGAACAACCAATAGCGCGACACAGTTCTTTGTTATTATTCAACGTCTCAGACTCTTGGCGTATCAAAGTCTTCATGTGATCGAAGTTTCACGGTTTCTGGTCGTAGACTCTATCTTTCATTATACTCCACATTGAATAATCACATCACTGATTATTCAATGTGGAATATAATCAAAGATAGAGTTTACGGCCAGAAACCTCGGAAGATAAGATATTCACCTAGGTCATAAGATATTCACCATACATCTTGCTTTCTCATTTCCTGCTAAACTGTTTGTAAACTTAACGTGTTTGATTAATGTTCCAAAATCAGTGAAATGAATGAAAGTAAAATGTGGAACTTTACATTTCAGTTACACGAAAAGTCTCTTCAAATTATGTTATATTAAGTTTAAAAAGAAAGATATCATAAATTTCAGAATGAAGTCTAGGGAACTCTAAACATGCTTTGGTATATTAATTCAAACTTAAATTCAGAAGCAACCAAACCCCAATTACTAGTTATCATTTCAAAATTCATTTGATATATACCTTATTAAATTTTTGTTTTGGCTAATATTAAGTTTCGGGGACACCGAATTTGGTGCTCCGCCACTTTCATACTTCGGGTCAATTAGGGTGACCCATACATCAAGTTAGTTACACTAGGTTAAGTGGTGGTTCTAAATTGGTTAGTTGTTTCCTACGTCACCAGCTTTCGAACAGGCGGGGTCCAAAATACTTAAGATCAACCATTTATATATATATATATATATATATATAATATATATATAAATGCACCTCAATCACTGAAATTTGAAGTTCCAGCCGAGGATCGAACAGAATACCTTAAGAGTCACAGGCCGTGGACCCATTGACTTTTTCCTACTATGATATGGTGACGGGTAAAAGCGGGGGTAAAGGGACTTATGGAACACCCTGTATACGCTCCCATGTCGTCTAACTTTTTTTTATGTAAAACTGACAGTTCTTTGCTAAATTTGATAGCTAATTATATAGCAAACCGTCATCGTGTTGCTTTAAATAAATTTCTGAAGAACAGACAGTCATCGATCTGCGAACCTCTTTGTACAGGGTGTCCCAAAAGTCCTGCCTCAAAGGCTAATATGTTTTACTTTATGGTGCAGGGCTTTTGGGACACCCTGTATATAACCCCCGGTCATATGACCTCTGCCGTTAAGAAAGAAGTTAAAGAAAATAGAACACACACACACACACACACACACACACCTTTATATAAACTAAAAATTTTGAACTGATATAAACAAAACCAGCGCATATCGAACACCGACCAGTTCCCCCCCCTCCCCCCCCCAAAAAAATCATTCACAGTGAAAAATGCAATAAAAGCTCTTGGTTTACGAAAATAGTCATACCATGTTAGTAGGCACATTCTGAAGTGCCTTTGATGTCTTTTTTTTTGTTAAGAGTTTTCATTATTTTGTCTTACGCCTGGCAGCTCAGACTTTTTATCGTTTTGAATCAGAGGTCATAGAGTTACGTCAGCAGCACATTAAGTTGCTAAATACGTCCACACACGTTTATAATTACGTTTATATTGGGAACAAAAGCATGAAAATATATGTACAGGGAGTCCCAAAAGTTCCGATCTATTTCTTGTAAGGAGTGAACAAGAAATAGAGTGGGACTTTTGAGACATACTATACAGTTAGCATTGCGTTATGATAAAACGTGGGACAAAATCTCTTAGAATATATTTCAAGGCTGAAATACAACACCCTGGTTAACCCTGGTTTTTCCTTTCACCCGAATTGTTTATTCTGAGGAAGGTCAAACTTTTTCGCCTCGCCTCGGACCTACAGCTAAACGTGGAATCCAAATCACGACCCACCAAAGTGATCTGAAATTACAAAGTCTAAGCTGGAACTCGGTCTTATTGCCTCTGATCAGCATTCCAGCTCGTATATATATATATATAATACACACACACACATATATGATGGAGAAGACTTTAAATGGAACTAGTAAATAGCAAGTGTTTTAGATTCCTTTATCGATAACCTGAAATTTTAAATCTTGGATTTTCTTTTTTTCACAAGAAAGAAGAAAGAAATTCTGTGAAATTTCTTTCGTTTTAACAATTATTGGAAAAACTGCTCAAATAAAGGGTCATTTAAATAGAAATTTAAATGGAAAAAAGCTTAACAAAAGAAAAGGGGCACACACACACACACACACACACACACACACACACACACACATATATATATATATAGAGAGAGAGAGAGAGAGAGAAAGAGAGAGAGAGAGAGAGAGAGAGAGAGGGTTCACAAAAGTAGATACGACGATGATTGTCCTCATGAGCAAATGGCAAAGCTCATCAATGGAATTCCAGAATGTGTGTCAGTTTTACCTAATCTAAAGGAGAAAACAACACGATTTAAAATATATTTATTCAATAAATCTGTTGTTATTTAGTGACTTTTATTATCAAGTAGAAAAAACTATGGAAAAACCGAGGGTGTCTATTTACTTTTGTCAGAACTCTTTTGTATATATGTCAAATCCCCCAAATGAACCGGGGTGCTGCAGAGGGGTCGAACATAGGTTGATCCTGAACATTTGTTCGTAGGCTACAAAATAACAATAAATGGCAGCCAAATAACCGAATTAACCTTACTTAATAGCCAAACAAACATGTCTTAATTTAACCTTGCTTAACGCTGGTCTCGCTTCTGCCCGAATTGCTCATCCTAATGAAGTTTAAGTTTGTTACTCCACATTAGACCTACAGTTTACCGTAGAATTCACCACGGGTGGCCAGAAATTACGAAGTTCTCGACCAGGCTCGATCTCACGATTAGCAGCTCATCTTCTTAACCACTAGACTACCCAGGGTACCCATTTTTTTTATTGTATGGAAGGATGAACAGCTGGATGAGTTGCGCGCAGATTGCCGTCGTCGTGAATCGAACATGGGGCCCGTGGATTCGTAGTCAGCGATGCTAACTACTACACTCCCTAACCTAACCTCACCTATCTTAACCTATCTTAACCCACGCTAACCTCACGTATCCTAACCTACCTTAACCCAAGCTAACCTCACCTATCCTAACCTAACTTAACCCACGCTAACCTCACCTATCCTAACCTAACTTAACCCACGCTAACCTCACGTATCCTAACCTACCTTAACCCAAGCTAACCTCACCTACCCTAACCTAACTTAACCCACGCTAACCTCACGTATCCTAACCTACCTTAATCCAAGCTAACCTCACCTATCCTAACCTAACTTAACCCACGCTAACCCACCCTCTAATACTAAAACCTCACAAACGTCTGAAAATGAAGAATGTCTAAAAATGGTACAAATATAAATTGGGATATCCTCCACTACAGTTGGAATAACCCAGTTAATTGAACAATAAAAATTGATGTTAAGAGACTCGTATGAGTTGATCCGCGACATAAATGTATTTTATGTATTTTATGTATCGTATATGCAGCAATAAAACAATTATTATGCCTCTAAACTTATATGTGTTTAGTGTGTCTAGATTTGGTTTTTCGGGTTACGCAATCAAAGGACTGTTTAATACCAACATGTATTACATTGGTTTTGGTCTGTCTGTCTCTCTCTCTCTCTCTCTCTCTCTCTCTCTCTCCATATATATATATATATATATATATATATATATATATATATATATATATATATATATATAGTGGCGCAAAAATCAGGAGTCAAAGTGTTATCATTGCATAAATCATAAATTTTTTAACTAAAAAAAATAATTTTTGTCTAAAAATAGTGGCGACCATAGAACGAAAAAGATCCATTTCCTCTGGCTTCTTTGACTCCTGATTTTTGCGCCAACCCCTCTCTCTCTCTCTCTCTCTCTCTCTCTCTCTCTCTCTCTCTCTATATATATATATATATAATATATATATACAGTATATATATATATGATAACTGTGCATATTTTGCTTATTCTACACAAAATTATACCTACAAAACATACGTGTACACTCAAATTATACCTACAAAACATACGTGTACACTCGCTTGCATGGAAAGTACCTAACGGGTCTTATATAAGGACTGTAAATTTTAATATTTATAAACCATTAAAAACTTTTGTATTCTCGAAAACACCATTTTTTTAGCAAATTGAATTCGACAGAAGACTTTGTTTGGTCAATTTTGAACGTTTCAATTCGCCAAAGAAGTGGACTTATAATGTTTCTCTCTTTGGTCTTCAGAGACTTGCTTCGATCAAACTTAACGAATAATTACAGAGGAGAGCTGGTTATTGATTATATTGTATGTAAATGCCAAAATACACACACACACACACACACACACACACACACATTCTCTCTCTCTCTATCAAAAGAGATAAAAAATGGTAAGTATTCTTTTCGATGATCAAGTACACGAATTAGTTGGGAGTGATGATGTACAGTACTGCAGTTTTCATTCTTTTTTTCATTGAATTCGGTACCAAAATGAAACAGCAATTTCATATATATATATATATATCAGTGGCGACTCCAGCTCTTCAAGACTACTCGGGCTCTTTTTAAATTTTCAAGTCTACATATGAGCCGACATTTAAATGCATGACAATAACTTAAGATTATCAATAAAATAAATAAATACATACCTCGGTAAAAAAATTATTTGAATTTTATTTATTTGAACATAAAGTCCAAGCGTCTTGGTTTTAAAGCAAATTCCTTTAATATTCGGTCATGTAATTCCTT
>JAJOZX010011484.1:90000-95000 GCA_023014485.1 Bathynomus jamesi
AACCACACTAGGATAATGTAGGGGAACGTAAACTACACTAGGCAACACAGGAGGACGTAAACTACACTTGCTCCATAGAAATTTTGGATCACCTGAAGATCAGGGCCCCCAGCCTTCTTTAGTTAGCCTTATAAGGCTAACTAACGAAAATATCACGACCTAACCTACCAATCGTTAAGGGCGTACAGTTGTCCTAACGATTGATTAGGTTAGGTCGTGATATTTTCGTTAGTTAGCCTTATAAGGCTAACTAAAGAAGGCTGGGGGCCCTGATCTTCAGATGATCCCTTTCGTTGAGTTTCTCAACTTTAGTAGATGTTTCAATTTGTTTAGATTTTCACAGATTTAAGTTATTTCATAATTATATTATTTAGAGTTTGTTATTTATACTATATTACATTATAATTTATATCTCTTTTTCAAATTATTTGATTGCTTTGATAAATTTTTATAATGAATCTGATTCACTAAAAACATTGGACCTTTTCCAGTTTGTGTACCGTTTTTCATATAATTTATTTTTGATTGGTCATACAACCGCCGTCGATTATAACAACTTTTTAAGAGAGGTAAGTTCTTGATAACCTAACCTAACCTAACCTAACGTAACCTAACCTAACCTAACCTTCTGTTTTACTCTATGCTGTGCCTAACAGAAGCAAAGAAACACTAGAAAGTTGCATAAAAGCCAACATTGTAGAAAACGGTACATAAACTGGAAAACGTCCAAAACATTTGCAGTCACTAATATAGTCTAATTCTATTCTGACGCACAAAGCAAAATTAGGCATGGCTTCCATGGCCGCGAATGAATCAGCAAAAAGGAGGACAAGGAATACTCAGCAGCTGAATTTAATCTTTGGACCACCAAAGGATCTCTCACTGATTTATTTGCTTTCGTCCGAAGATATACTTTAGTGTTTCCTTTATGTTATACAGGAAAGAATTAAGTCAGGAGAAGCTAATCCAAAAACAAGCCCTTAAACAAACCCTTTCACTGGTTTATTTGTCTCTTTCATTTTAATGAGTTACCAGTGATGCATTTGTTAGAACACCTCGATGGGCCCTCCCATGGTCCACGAGAAATGTCAGGACGAATTAGAAAAGCATTAAAATCTCTCGACCAACCAATAGTTAAGTTTGAAGCCGTGGAAGGAAATCCTCTTCCAATTACTGATTCTGATGATCTAGTACAGATCAATTGTACCTCTATAAAGCTTCTCAGGCTATTACTTCTGGGTGTTGCAGCAATGACTTAGCAAGTCTTCAACCTGGGCCAATGGTCCAATCCAGATAGTTGACTACTGCTAACCGCATCCTGCGTTTCTACAGGGGATGTGAAAATCCGATGGATGCTTAAAAGTGCTGGTAGAATACATCGTCAAAGTTTATGCTTCAATATGGTTCACGATCAAGACAAAACCTTGGTGCTATGATGGACCTCGTCACCTGTGGCAGATGGTAGCTTATTCAAGATACCTAACAAAAACGCTTAGAGATATTTTTGATAAAGTTATCATTTGTAACGCCTACTTTGCGCACCAAGAGAATCTTCTTGCAGTGATTACTGATAACGGGCCAAACATTCGAAAATTGGCAATACGAAGGATCGAAGTAGCAAGATCTCAAGCTGAAAAATGAAAAGCATTCGCGAGTTCAGTGTACCGAAGCTAAATTTCCATGCAATTGACTACACTGATATTATATTTTGGACAGAGAGTCCCATATATTGTATATGCGCCTCGGTGGTGTAGTGGTTAGCGTCGCTAACTACGAATCCATCGGCACCGGGATCGAGACCCGGTTACGGCAGGCGATGCGCAGCAAAACCCAGCCGTTCATCCTTCCATAGAATAAAAAAAAATTGGTTGGTAGATAAATGGGTATCCTGGGTGGCCTAGTGGTTAAGACGCTGGGCTGCTGGTGGGGCGTGGTTCGGATTCCACGTTAAACTGTAGGTCTAAGATGGAGTGACAAGCTTGACCTTTGTCAGAATGAACAATTCGGGCGGAAGCAAAACCAAAGTTAATCAAAGTATAGCGAACGAAACGTCGGGTCCCATGTGGAATATTTATGAATCCAGCAAGTGTTCAAAACTGCAAACCGTGAAAACGTTTACAATTGTCAATTCTTTTATATAAATTACTATTTACTACGAATATTGTGTAGTTATAACATTTCTAGTAGTGACGTTGGCACAATTTTTTCGACTGTTCACTTTTAGTTCTTTAATGATGCGCATAATCATGACTTGTAACCCAGAGGCTGATGCTCAAAAGGGTAAACATTCGAACGGAATGTGCCAACGTATCTACTAGAACGTTACGCAACGTCCCGAGTGTGTTTATATAAGAGAATTTACCTTCGTAATAAACGAATTCACAGCTTTCAGCCTGAACATTTACTGAATCAATATTCTACGTGAGACCGGACTTTTGGTTCACCCTGTATATGCGAAAGGTCGAAAAACGGAAAGAATGAGTTCATAATGTGCATATTTATGCGTGTTTAAGGGCAAAATTATTCTTAATTAATGTCATTCAACTTTCGTTTAATTAAATTTTGAATCGAGTGAATGGAGAATAGAAGATCTACAGTGTTTCCATAAATTATTTTCACAACTTCAATTTAATTTCAATTGAATTTGCAAAGATGATTTATGGACACCCTGTAGTATAATATTAAAATGCACAATTAAAGTTTGAGAATACCGTTATGTAGAATTTAGAGTAAGTACAATTTTGGAAAAAAGTTCGCCTAGAGACATAACATTTCTAAAAAGCATGAAAAATTACTAGTTCTTCTATGCAGGAAGGAGGGGCCAAGGGTAAGCGCTCGCAAAAATGCCCCCCCTTCCCGGATAGAAGAAGAAGGAGAGAGCCGAAATCAACATCCAGAATGATGTAATTTTGTTTTCTTTCTTAATTTTGAAAAGAGTGTGTAGTGTGTGTGTGTGTGTGTGTGTGTGTGTGTAAGATCTATGTACGTGTAGTGAGGAATAGAGGGAGAGGTGTGTGTTTCAGAATATGCTAGATTGCTCACAGGGTAGATGAGACATGGGAAAAGATCAGCTAAGGAGGACAATGACAGGAGAAACGGGAGTTCCAACACTCCTCTATCTCCTGCCTAACGTCCCCCCCCCCCGGAGTAATTCCCTCATCAACTGGTGTCTACAATCTCCTCCATCAGTAATCATTGTTTTTGTTTTTATTTATTTATTTTTTAATGTCCAAAGAAACATAGAATGTTACTAATTAGTAACTTTTTATGCTTTTTAGGAATTGTTTCTTGGTGAACTTTTTGCCCGAAACTGTACATAACATGTACACGTGTAAATATAAATAATTTATATGAATACATTCAGATAGATTTGTGTACGTACGTAACAATAACATGTAACCACTACTATACATTCTGAAGTGCAATAACACACACACACACACACACACACACACACACACGCGGCGCGCGCGCACATACATACAAACATTCATGACCCAAATATATGCACATATACATTTATGTATTTTACTACCTCGTGTGGCTCTATGAAGGTAAAGTAGTGGATTGTGCCACTAAGCCTTGCCCATTCGGAAAACTTTTAGAATTCAAAGGTCGATCGAAGCTGTTGACTCTCTTACTCTTGGATGACAGTTGGAAAGAGGGGAAAAAAGATGCCGAATGCCTCAGACGAAGAAACAAGTGAATAAAGATGTTATTGAGGAAATTCCGAAAGAGAAAAAGAGGGGAAAATAAAAGAAAAATAAAGGAACTGTAGATTATGTTACGACCAAATTAATGATTAAAGTTTTAGTTTTAAATATTCCAAAATATATTTTAACATTTAGGTTAAGTTTAGGTTAGGTTTAGGTGAGTTTAAGTTAAGTAGAAGGGGACCTGATGATTATAAATGGTCTGTGTAATATAATACAGAGTGTGTATAAAGTAACGCGAGTAAAGAGAGAAATCCGATTTGAATTATATTAACGCGGGTGAACATGGATGAGTAATATTTATTATATGTACTTTATAACAACTGCATATTCGATAGTAAGGCTTATAAGAAGTGTTAAAAATGTTTTTATGAATTAAAAAACGAGCTGAAACTTTCCAAATGGACGACCCCACGGGATTTAGCTGAAAATTTGTATACTAATAAATTTTTATATTCTAATAACGAAAACGACATTATTTTCCTGAAAAAATATGCGCAACATACGAAAAAAAATTGCATTTATATGCGCACTAGTTTGCATGGCGCATGAATCACTGGTTCACTGAGATTTCCACATAGTATTATGTATTGTTATGTTGTGGGTTTTTACAAAATAAAACGCGGATAATATCCTTTATTTATTAAAATTTGCAATAGTTAATAATATTTTCGTAAATAAATCTTCATTTGCATACCTTTTTCTCCAAACGAACTCGCATAAACAGTAATTTTTGTTTTTGTTATTAATGTTTATTTGTTGCCTGTTTAGACCTAGTTTAGTCTGAATATTATTGTTGTAGTGTGAGCATATGATAATGCAGTGCTGTGATCTATCTACTTGCGAGTTGCCCCTGGTCAATTGAATGCCCAGTTAGGTCAATTGAAATGCCAGGTTAGGTCAATTGAGTGCCAGGTAATGTCAACTGTACACCCTTGACGATTGGTTAGGTTAAGTCGTGATATTTTCGTTAGTTAGCCTTATAAGGCTAACTAAAGAAGGCTGGGGGCCCTGATCTTCATGTGATCCAATATTTTAATATACTTTAATTGATAATGTTGGTAATCGAGTTTAGTATATAGTAAGCAAGTAGTTTCTAACCTCTTGGGAGCACTGGAAGAGGGCTCCACTTTCTGTAAAAATGAGATGTTAATATTTAGCGGTCACGATCTAAAACAATTACGAACAGCGGGTTCATCACAATTCTTCTTCCTCAATCCTTTAGAACTGCCATAACTGGGACATTCAATAGATGAGTTTAACCCTTTCGCTGCGTAATTCGAATAC
>JAJOZX010011484.1:100000-117720 GCA_023014485.1 Bathynomus jamesi
AACAATATGAAGTTTAACACCGAGAAATTTCAGCTATTACGGTACGGAAAAAGAGAAGACCTAAAGTCCATGGAATATTATACCCAAATGGACAGGAAGTCCAGAGAAATTCCAGAGCAAAAGATTTAGGGGTTGTAATGACAGATGATGCGAAATTTGAAACACAAAATAAGATAGCAGTAAACAGAGCAAAGAGAATAAACGGGTCTGATATTGAGAACTTTAAACGAAGGGATAGGAATGTAATGATCCCCCTACTGAAAACCCTGATAATACCCAAACTGGAATACTGCTCGGTCCTAACATCCCCATATAAAAAAGAAGACATTAGACAGCTGGAGGGGATTCAAAGAAGTTTCACAGCCAAGATCAATGGGTGCAAAGAATAAATTACTGGGAAAGGTTACGAGAACTAAACCTATATTCACTGGAAAGGAGAAGAGAGAGATACACCATTATTTACACTTGGAAAATAAGGAGAGAAACTAGTCCCTAATCTTACTCTGAATCCATAACTCCCCAAACAACGGTGGAAGGTAGAAACGTTAGACTGTGTCGTATTCCCAAATGAAGGCGAGACAGGGAACATCCTTAACCCTGAAAGAAAATAGTTTTGTAGTGAGAGGACCAAAACTATTTAATCAGCTGCCCAAAGACCTAAGAAACACGAAGGGAGTTGCAGTGGAAATCTTCAAAAGAAGACTTGACGCTGGCTCAGAACAATCCCGATGAGCCGGGCGTACCTGGCTATGTGAGGTGGAGAGCGCAAGAATCCAACTCACTACTTCACCAGGCCAACTCGAGAGGAGGGGCGACACGCTTGACCTTCGCGAAATGAGAAATCATCACGTGGAACCTTTGTAAGGTTGTAAGGTAAGGTATATATATATATATATGTTAGGGTGGTTCTTATTTTCGAAATTGCAAATTTCACCGTCTCCCCCCTCAATATATTTCATTTGACAAAAACGAAACTCTGCAAAATCTCAATTATAAATATTCTTATTGGTGCCGCACAAGGACTCAGATTTAGTTAATTATGAAACATAAATATATGAATTTTTCATTAGCGTTCACTATAAGGGCAAATAACAGCAGTAAAGAACAGCATAAACTAAAATAGGACATGACTACTGATTAATTAGAAATTGAATGAACTAAACATTTAGGACTGAAAGCATAGTAGATTTGGCCTAGTAGGGATGGTTGACTATGAGGCACCCTTAAATATTAATGATTTAATAAAAACTTCTTTGGTACACGTTTTATATTAATAGGAAAAAAATTCCGGGGTGAGACCCCCAAATTTGGTTGATTGGGTGGTTCTTATATGTATAGGAAAAATTAATATAATAAAATTTCGGTTTCACCCCGCATTTTTTCCTATTAATATAAATGTGTACCAAAGAAGTTTTATTAAAATCAATTAATATTAAGGGTGCCTCATAAGCAGCCATCCCTACTAGGCCAAATCTACTATGCTTTCAGTCTAAAATGTTTAGTTCAATTCAGTTTCTAATTAATCAGTAGTCAATGTCTATTTTAGTTTATGCTGTTCTTTAACTGCTGTTATTTGCCCTTATAATGGAACGCTAATAAAAAATTCATGTATTTAGTTTCAATAATTATTAACTAAATTTGAATCCTTGTGCGGCACCAATAAGAATATTTATAATTACTTGAGATTTTGTATATTTTTTTTTTGTCAAATGGAATATATTGAGGCGGTGAGACGGTGAAATTTGCAATTTCGAAAAATAAGAACCACCCTAATATATACAGTATATATATATATATATATATATATATATATATACACACAACTTTCCTTCCAACCTTTCAAATGTTGCGTGCGATGATTCCTCATTTCACGACGGTCAAGCTTGTCGCCCCTCTTCTCGAGTTGGCCTGGTGAAGTAGTGAGTTTGTTTCTTGTACTCTCCACCTCACATAGCCAGGTACGACCGGCTCATCGGGGATTGTTCTGAGCCAGGAGTCTAATCTTCTTTTGAAGATGTCCAGATGATCTGCCTGACCGAAACCCATGTTGGTAATCATTTAATTTTTTCTGAGTTTCTAAAAAGGCATAGATTTTCTGTCTAACTATTCTTTCATATATTTTAGTGAGATGAAATGTAAGCGACACTGGCCTATAGTTTTTGGCCTCGGATCGGTCTCCTCTATATACTGGGACTATGTTCGCGCTGTTCAGGATGCCCGGTATTTCTCCCGTGTCTAGTGATCGTCTCCATATCCAATATAGGGGCTCAGCGATTTCATTCTTGCAGTTTTTGATCAGTGTGGCATTCCATTTATCCGGTCTTGCCGCTGAGTGTGCTTCTAGTTTCCCTATAGCTTGTGTAATATCGTCTGTCGTAAAGTCGAAGTCTGTTATACTTTCCCCTTGTAGTTCTTCTTCAAAGAACGCGTTTCTATCGCATATCAGTTTCTCACTTTTTGGGATAGTGAAAGATGATTCGTACTGAGCTCTTAATATTTCAGATACTTCTGTTAGATCGTCAGATAAAGCACTGTCTTCGTTTTTCAAAGGTCCAATAGTCGCATGGTTTTTCGACTTCCTTTCTGCAAAATTATAGAAGTACTTTGAGTTAACCTTTATCGCCTCTATAGCGTCGCCTTCTTTTTCTGTATGCTTCTCAATTAGTTCCTGTATGACGCAATCGATACTCTGCAGTTTATCATTTAATATTTTTCTGATGTTGTTATCTTTGCAGTTACTTAATTTTGCAGTCACTCTTTTTCTCTTTCGGAACAATGACCTCTTTTGTCTCTCGAACTTGCTTCTCTTTCCCCTTTGTTGTATTTTTCTGACATGTCTTTCCACAATTTCCAGCGTCTTCTCTAAGGTCATTAGCATCTCTTCTGTTGTCTTGGCCTCGAAGATGGTTTTCCAATCTATTACTTCCTTGCCTTGCTGGGTGCAACATCTTCCCAGTTTATAGCTTTGGAGTGAAAATTAAAAATTTCGAGTGTGCTTCTTTCTGTTGTTCGTGTTCTTTCCTTTCCTATTGCTTTTATATTGGTTATTTCAATAATGTTGTGATCCGATATTATAGTTGTGGATATTTCTACATTATCAATTACGTTGCTGTTGTTTGTGAACACCAAATCTTGGCAGTTGTTTTTCTTGTGTTTTCTGTTATTTCTTGTGTTAACATAAATTCATCAGCTAGAGCTAGTAGTATGCTTACCTGCTCCTGGTCTTCCCGTGTACCCCCTTTGTCCTGGTGTATACATATATTTTTTCATATCTTTTTATATTTCATGAGTGGAAAATTAAAATCCCCACAGAGAAACATATTTGGGGTTGGAGAGTGTAGATCTTTTACCCAGTTTCTTACTCTGTAATGGAATCGGAGAATTTTGAAGTTGGCGTTTTCGGGGGTCTGTACATTACAATCAGTACCATATTTAATTTTTCAACTTTTGCTGCTACACATTCTACGTAGCTGCTTGAGGTACTTATAGTCATTTCTGCCATGTGCCTTTAGCGTATGTAAATAGCACATCCTCCTTTGCATTTCAGTGTTCTGTCGGCTCGGAGGATGTTATAGTTGTCAATTTGTATTTTTATTTTTGTCAATACAGAACTCAGTTTTCACAGTTCGCCTGGCAGTCCTTTAGATGGATTTCCGTGAGGCATGCAAAGTCTGCTCCGGTTTCTTGTCCGGGTAATGATTTGATTTAAGGCTCTGAATGTTGGCTAGAATTATTTTTATTTTTTCTCTATCATTTTCACATACATTCGACTCGTTTTCCAATAGTGGTGCCAGTTTCGTTGCCTTGTAGTCCTCCGAGAATTTGCCTATCTTTATCTTTGTCGGTACCTGTTGTCCCGATAACGCATGAAGTGGCTTTGTGCGTGCCTTCTATCGGACTCTCGGATTCCTATATTTGTCAGCTGACTTTGTATTTGCTAGATGGTATTTAGCAGCTGAATTTTGTTGGCTATGTCTAAAAAATTGGTAGCCCTCTTTGCTGTTCGTTTTTCCTGTTCACCCGTTGCGTTCCTTTGAGGGTGGTGATAACGGCATTTTTGTCCTTATTTGCACCCCCCATATCTTGCATAGGTGTTGCAGACAGTAATGTGGTGGAACTTGCACTTTTTTACAAATTTGCAATATCCTCTTGTATAATATGCGTTACATAATGTGGGATGTGCATAGATGCATTGCCCATCCTGATATCTACAGTAGTGCAGTACCCCTTTTCAGTAGTATTTACAAACTGTATTTTCTACGCTTCTACTTGTTATCTGGTTATCTTTTTATGTTCTTAATTTTGATATTATCATTAATTTTCTTTGTCTGTTTATTTCCTATTTTTTATTTTTATCTTTTTATCATTTTGTTCATTGGGCAGTTTGACTATCTCGCAACTTTTACTTGTATCTTTTCTTTCATCTATGTCTTCATTCCGTATTGTTATTCGTTATTTCGTCTTCTCTCTCATCCACCCGAATTTTCATTGGGACATTTCCAGACACTTGTTTCCCCATTTTTTCGTCCTTTTTTGTGACACTAGTATTAGCTTTCTCCATTTCTTTAAATACTGCAAAGGAGTTTACCGTCTGTGTACATGCGTCACACAGAAATTTGGTTCTCAGGATCTGTTTCGCATTCGAAACGAGAGATATCTTCCTATCATCCCAATTCATAGAGATAAAGTCGTGCATTTTTTGACAGAAATCGCATCTTTTTGCTGCATTTTCAGTTGTTTCCAGATTACACAAATTGCAGATTAAGTGAGAATTTGGACCATGGTCATGCTATTCGTTAATTAGCGTAAAAAGAAATACACACACAATTATATATATATATATATATATATATATATATATAATATATATTATATATATATATATATAATATATCTATATAGACACTGTTTGTAAACGAGTGAAGTGTCTGCAATAACAAATTTCTTTGCTATTTTGACATTAAATTTAAAACCTTTTATTGTTATGAAATAGAAAAACAAGGAAATTATTCTTTTAAACGGACTCTTCCAATATGTAGGAAATTAATCCTTGTGATGGGTCCCCAAGGAAGTGGGGACGTGCGAATAGACTTATAGCCGTGATATTTAGCTTAAAATATTTTTTGAAAAATATCCCTAAATCGAATGACGATGAGTTTGAAAACCATTATTGAAATGAACTATTTATTATAATGATTTAAGCTTATAAGTTAAAAATTCAAATTCGTTTTTATTTTTTTGGAATATAAATTTTGAAGCAAATATCCTTTTGATCGAAATATAAAATAGTCGAAACTCTATACATTATCGAAACTTAATTTAAAGTGGATCAGTTCAAGGAATATCTGGTCCGGTTAGGCTAGGTTAGGTTAAATTAATTTTTATTCATTTAACGTTTTGACATTTTGTCTGAGGAAATAAGGACAAAATCTCCATCTTTCAAAAAGTAAATAGTTTGTCTGTATATATATTACAGTCACTGTGTGGAACTAGTCATTTCACGTAAAACCTAAAAATTTCAGGCATTTCGCGTAATTCGATTAAGCGATTAACGACTTCGTGAAGGTTAGGTTAGATTAGATTAAGTTGCTTAGGTTAGGTAATAATGCGTAATACCTATGTTAAGGGTCAATCGAATTACGCGAAATACCTGAAATTTTTAGGCATTATGTAAAATGACTGGTTTCACAGATTGACTGTAACATACTGTATATCGATAGCACATACTCGCTTTGTACTTCATGTGCACAATTTGTCTGTGCGGTAAAACTAACCTCAAGTTCCTTTATTAACATACAGCAAGTTGTGTACACATTCTGTTCATGATATATTATAAGCATTAATCCTGAGGGCTAAGAGTATATTTAATGCGAATTATATACTGTATATATATAATATATATATATATATATATATATATATATATATATACTCTGAGTATTATACAAAAATATTTTGAGGTCAACAGAACTGTAAACTCGTTAACACGAATCGTCAGTTAGTTAGCTCACGTTTATCGAGAAATGAACAGAAAATGACTAACCACTTTTTATCGCCATTAGTCAAAATACGAAACACGTGTTGTCGAAAATAATTTAATGTATTGTTCGATAACAACTACTTACAGAGGTTGTATTTGACTCCGAGGTTTTCAGTTACGTTCCTTTAGTTACGTTCCTTTAGTAGCACTCAAAAAGTTTTATTGACCAGAATTCTGACTATGTCATAAAGACATATTTTGTCACGAAGTTGTTGGGATTACAAAATTGGGTATTTATTAATATATAAAATATAATAAAACTTTAAACGAAAATAAAAAACATTAGTTTGGTAGGATATAAATTCCAATTAGGTCTCAGGTTAGGTTCACAGAAAAAAAAAATACGCGACTGCTTGCGCGGAAACATCCAAACAGGTCTCAACTTGCTTATACTAGAATACGTGACGGTTTTTTGTTTCACCACTGACGTGTGGGAATATCAGTCACGTGATGCCACACCTCCATTTCAAGAAATCATGTATTCATAAATCATCTTAGTTCCAAATAGTACTTGAAATAATATAAAAATCATTTAATTTTGATTTTGTCAAGTAGGTAACATAAGTTAGTTAAATGATATAAAACAGTTAGGAATTTGTAAAACTCATAATATAATGTATTTTAAAATTGTTTCTAAGTTCCAGAATCAAAAAAAAAAAAATACGTGTGTTTTTTCACTGCGAAGTGAAAATCCGAAATCTGAAAGGAAAAGAGAGAGCGCAGCGTAGATCGAGAGTGAGTGAGGAAGAAGAGTGAGTTTGTCATTGAGAGAGAGTCGGTAACAGCCAAGCAGAGGGAGAAGAGTGGAGCGAAATAAACAAACAATTCCGGGCAATTCACGCGAATTTCCTAGAGAGTTAATGATAAAGTTCGATCTAAGCCAATTAAGATACTATATATATATATATATATATATATATATATATATATATATATATATATATATTTAACTCGTGCTGAGGAACGAGTTAGAACGTGAGAGGGAGGCCAGAGTGAGGCTTGAAGAAAGGGTGATGCTCCTGACGGCAAAATTAGAATCCTTTGAGACTTCAGTTACGACCCCTCCTGCTTCAGTTTCTACTAATAATATAAATAGTACTAATAGCCTTCTCTCTTCCACTAGTTCCCAACCCTTCGTTCAAGTGCGTAATGGAGCCCCATTGAGAAAACCTAAGACTTGTCTACCAGTAATAACAAACAATAAGTTTTCTGTTTTAGGTTTCGAAGATGCTGATGAACCGGAAATACAACTCGTTGGCGATTCCATTGTTTGAGTTGAGGGCAGCTCGAGGAATTTTGTGGGAGAAACCCTCGTCGTAGGCGCCGTTACTGCTACCCTGGTGCAAGGGCGGAGGATATAACTAGTAGTGTTGACCATTTTACAGACGGAACCTCTGAGGACACAACGTGTTATTCATGTCGGTACTAATAACGTTTTAAATTCTAGATCGGAAGAGCTGCTGGCTAGGTACAGGGACTTACTAGAGCGACTAAAGAAAAAAACTAATAAGAGTGTTTTAACAGGTATACTTCCTCGAATTATCCAACGTAGCGATTTCTACAGCAAGGCGACCTATATCAACAATAACCTAAAGTCTCTTTGCCAACAGGAAGGAGTACATTTTGCGAACTTTTGGAACAGTTTCTACGGCAGGAGGGACTTGTTCCTCGGAGATGGACTTCATCTTAATGGCAAGTTGTCTTGAAACTCTTTTCTCTGTTTCAGAGCAGTATCGGATTCCGAGGAATGCTTTTCTTGAGGTTTTGCCATTTCGAGTGAAGTTTTTCGAGCTTTTTATTCACATCTCGCTCGTATGACGTAGGGATTCTTGCTTTATTCTAGACATCAAGGATCGAATTTTTTGTTATCTTAATACTCTCCTTCGATGTTTTTTCTCAACATTATGATGATAGAAAAGAAGAGAGAGGCTATCACCTATCGATGGAAGTTTACTTTGAGGGAGTTCAGGTATAGGCTGCCCAACGAGTCAAACTTCTCTTTTTTTACGAGTAGATGGTTTAACTGTTTTGGACATGATTATTTCATTAACAAAAAAAGCCTGAAATACAAACGAATAGATGAATAAACCACTCTAGAAATATACACAAAAAACTTCTGTAGTGAACAATTTTGCAGATGCAAACAGCACTGACGCTAAAAGGTTTGTGCTGGTTAGGACAGAGTGACAGTGTTGATACGTGAGAAGGGAAATTTTACTGCTCATGCGTAACCTCTAAATGTTGTCATATGAAACTCGTATTCTACCACAAGGGTTTTATATACTAACTGCACAAAATGATAGGGTCAGACAATCACATATTAATACTTCATATTTTCGAAGCACCCTAAATTATTTGTATATATATATATATACACACACGCGTATATATTATTTTCACTAGTGTTTTGACTAATTTTCGTAAGCAATCTTCAAAGTGATGGTTCAACTTTCCTTTTCTATGTAAAGTCATAGACCCATCACCGAAATATTTTCTGTTATTTGCTTAACTTAAAAAGAATCTGTTTCCCTTATTTGCTTTGTTCAGTGGCTCCCTCCATCACCTAAATTTTTTTGGTAATTGATTAACTTTAAAAAAAAAAGAACAAAAATCCTCAAGTTGTGTGAATCATTAGCAAAAAAATTTCTTCCGCTGTCTAATTATAAAACAATTCCTCCAGTTTCATGATCCATAACCGAAATATTTTATTTTATTAAATGACTAACCTTTCCTCTAGTTGCGTGACTCATTAGAGAAAATTTTCTTTAGTTATTTGACTAACTATAAAAACCTTTCATTTAGTTGCGGCGTGTTCCATTACAGAAGTATTTCTTTCGTTGTTGACAAATTTAATATAAAAAAAAATTCCTCAAATTGTGTGATCATAAGCGAAAAAAACATTTTTTCGCTATCATAATTAAAACAAACTTTTCTTTAGTTCCGTGACCCATTACCAACATTTTTTTTTTGTTACTTGACTAACCTTTTTTCTAGTTCCGTGACACATAAAGGAAAAATTTTGCTTCGTTATTTGACCAATTAAAAAAAAATATATATCTTTTCCTTTTGCTGGGTGACTAATTTACCAAACTGTTTTCTTTTGCTGGGTGACTAATTTACCAAACTGTTTTCTTATGTTGGGTGACTAATTTACCAAACTGTTTTCTTTTGTTGGGTGACTAATTTATCAAACTGTTTTCTTTTGTTGGGTGACTAATTTATCAAACTGTTTTCTTTTGTTGGGTGACTAATTTACAAACTGTTTTCTTTTGTTGGGTGACTAATTTACCAAACTGTTTTATTTTGTTGGGTGACTAATTTACCAAACTGTTTTCTTTTGTTGGGTGACCAATTTACCAAACTGTTTTCTTTTGTTGGGTGACCAATTTACCAAACTGTTTTCTTTTGTTGGGTGACTAATTTACCAAACTGTTTTTCTTTGTTGGGTGACTAATTTACCAAACTGTTTTCTTTTGTTGAGTGACCAATTTACCAAGTTTCTTTTGTTGAGTGACTAATATACCAAAGTTTTCTTTGTTGGGTGACTAATTTACCAAACTGTTTTCTTTTGTTGAGTGACCAGTTTACCAAAGTTTTCTTTTGTTGAGTGACTAATATACCAAACTGTTTTCTTTGTTGGGTGACTAATTTACCAAACTGTTTTCTTTTGTTGAGTGACCAGTTTACCAAAGTTTTCTTTTGTTGAGTGACTAATTTACCAAACTGTTTTCTTTTGTTATTTGACTAAAAGTAATAAAAAGAAACATTTCCTTTTAGTTATTTGACTCATTAGCGAAATTTTTCCTTTTCTTATGTGACTAAATTTTCAATTTCCAATTTTATTGTTCTCTTTATACGTGTACAAGATACACATTAGGTGTAAAAAGAGAATAATACATATACATACAGTGCAACACTGCGACAATTAATGTCTTCCTAAACATATATAGATAATAATAATACTAATAATGATAATAATAATAGTGGCGGACTCCGAGTTGTGTGATGGTATCAGGTGGAGTTGAGTTGGCCAATTACTCTGTTTCTGCTGTGGCTCAGGTGACCCTTAGGGTACACTCAACCAACCCCGTCTGGGTGGTGTAGTGGCTAGCATTGCTGACTACGACTCCATCGGCCCAGGGTTCAATTCGCGGAGATGGCAGGCGGAGTTCAGCTCACCCAGCTTTTCATCTTTCCTTACAAAAAAAAGTTCGTTGGTAGATAAGTGGGTATCTTGGGTATCCTAATGATCAAGACGCTGGGCTGTTGATCGGGAGGGTATCCGGCTAGTTCTTCGCCCTCATCCAACAATTCATAGCCAACAATTCATAGCCGTATACAAATCAAGCCCAACAATTCATAGCCAGGAAAATTAATAGCGTCTTTAACTTAACCTTAAAAAGTTACTTAAATTACAGAAAGAGAGAAATAAATATAAAGATAAATTGAAAAATACTGACTATGAATTGTTGGCTGACATATAAAATTAAGAAGACGAATTGTAAATACAAACTTGTAAATTGTTACAAATCGTAACCTAAAAAAAAGTTACTTAAATTACAGAAAGAGAGAAATTACAGAAATTACAAATTGATAAATACTGACTATAACATCTAAAATTAAGAATACAAATTTTATGTGACGTCATTGAAGTCCTTGAAACATAAATACAAATTGTTTAGTTTTCTCAACTGTTTCGCAAGAAAAACAGTGTCTGTCTCTTATTCAAGCATTGTATGAGCCCACAATGCCTCTTACTTATTTGGAAACTGAAAAAGGACAACGGAAATTAATTCACGATGGCCATTGCTTTTACAAACACAAAAGAAGTGATGAGAGAACGCGCTGGAAATGCGTAAATTGCCAGAAGACGAGATGCCCAGCTCGTCTGACTACAAGCAACAATGAAATCGCAAAAACATGGAAAGAACATAATCATCTTGCTGATGCTGCAAACGTAGAAGCCGGTAGTGTTATTGACAAAATACGCCATGCTGCTAAGTGTATAAATGACTCTCCCCATTCAATATTATCCAGCGCTCTGTAGGATGTAGCCAAGCAGCTGCCCAAAAACTTCCAATGCCCCAAAGCATGAAGAGAACTATAAGGCATATCAGGCAGCAGAATAATTCGGCCCCAGCTCTCCCATTACATCGCAGTGATATTGTTTTCACAGAAGAATACAAGACTACGTGTAAAGGAGAACAATTTCTACTTTACGATTCTGGCCCAGATGAAAACAGACTGATAATTTTTGCTACGAAATTAAATATGAAGTTACTAGCACAGTCTGATCACTGGTACGCTGACGGAACCTTCAAAACTGTGCCTTTATTGTTTCATCAACTTTATACCTTACATGGCTTAAAAGAAAATAAATCTTTGCGTCTTGTATACGCACTGTTGCCTAATAAATCAGAAGTAACGTATGCAATGCTTCTACAGCAGCTAAAAATATTAGAACCCTTAGCTTCCCCATTGACTATCACTATCGACTTTGAAAAAGCCATGATTAACGCATGTGAAAAAGAGTTCTCAAATGCAAAGCTAAGGGGCTGTTTTTTCCATTTTTCACAGTGCATCTTTAGAAGTATTCAAGCTAACGGATTAAAACAACGCTATGAAACAGACGCCAGTTTTGCACTTGATCTTCGCATGTTACCCGCTTTGGCATTCGTACCCCTCCAGGCCCTAGTAGATGCATTTGAATCCTTGTGCGATAGCAATATCTACCCTCCAGAAGCGCAGGGTGTTCTGGACTATTTCGAGGATACTTGGATCGGTCGTCCATCAAGGCACCGTAGACGACCACCTAAATTTGAACACGAAATATGGAATGTGTATGAATCAGTTTTAATGGATCTCCCTAAAACAAACAACGCCGTTGAAGGATGGCACCGAGGATTTGAAACGCAAGTTGCAGCGCACCATCCAAATATTTGGAAATTCATTGAATGCCTTAAAAAAGAGCAAAATTATAACGAGATTCAAATAGAGCAGTACTCTTCTGGACGCACCATCACTCAAAAGAAACGCTATAAAGAGGCGGCTGAACGTAAAAAAATGTTGTTGAATGTTTTAGAGATGTGGATATCCTTGATTATCTGAGACGAATTGCGCATAACCTATCTTATTAATAATTAATTATTTTTAAATTTTTTTACCAAATTTCCCCATTTGTAACTATTTTATGTTTACTGTTACTACTAATAAATGTTTACTCGTAATTTCTTTGTATTAATCTTTTATTAAACTATTAATTATTAAATATTATTAGTATTAAAAAACCATTCACAAAATCAAACTTTTTTTAAATAAATTTTTACTCTTACTTTCTTTGTACTCCTAAATCTTCCTAGCTATTAATTGTTGGGTATGAAATGTTAGGTATGAATTGTATACGGCTATGAATTGTTGGCTATGAATTGTTGGGGATGAACTGTTGGCGAAGAATGTTCCGTAATCCGATCGGGAGGTCGTGATTTCGATTTCGAGCGAGGATTTTTTAATTTCTGACGACATGTGGTGGGTTGTGGTTCGGATTCCACGTTAAGCTATAGGTCTAAAGTGGGGCAACAAGCTTGACCTTTGTCAGAATGAATAATTTGGGCGGAAGCAAAACCAAGGTACCAAGGTATTATTAATAATAATAATAATACAATTTCTAATTTTATTTAAATATGCTGAGGACATACAACAAAGGGAACAAGAAATATATATATATATATATATATATATATATGGGACAGTTAATGCTTTCCTATACATAGTGTATATAACATAAAACTACCATTTACATGCAAATTATATGATTTATTGGCAGAATGGGGTTACTTGATATATCTTGTTAGGAAATAGGAACGGTAGAATGTACAGTATAGGGTTCCCAAACTAAATAACGGCAGACAAGGGGATATTCCCAGCTCTGAAACAAAATAGTTTTGTTGTCAGATGATAAAGACTATTTAACAGCTACCCAAACACAACAGGAACACCACTGGTGTCAAAGTTAGAGTCTTCAAAAGAAGACTAGACGCTTGGCTCAGGACGGTTTCGAATGAGCTGGGTGTGCCTCGATATGTGAGAGGGAGAGCTCAAGACTGCATCAAGTCAGGTCTAGAGAGATGGGGGCACCAGCCTGATCGTTGTTATGAACAGAGACTAACGCACGGAACCTGCAAGTTTGAAAAGTATATATACACAGAGGGCTCACAAATAAGTAGACACCACGATAATTGTCCTCAAGAACGAATAGCAAAGATCATAAAAGGAATTCCAGAACGTGTGCGTCAGCTTTACAGGGGAAAGCAATACCATTCTAAATATTGATTAATATATATATATATATATATATATATATATATATATATATATATATATATAGGGTGATTTAAAATTGTGTTCCCCCAGAAATTTTGGAACTATCTCTTTGGATCACCATGCATATAAAAGTTTTCCAAAGGGCTATAAAACGTTTTCTGAAAATTCAGACAATTAAACTTTTATAATCGCAACCAGAAATATGACGTCTAAGAAATAAAATAATTTTTGTGCAGAATATATTTTTTCTTGTGGTTAAAAATAAGTTTAATTATAATCTGGATTTTAAGAAAGTATTTTTCAGCATTTAAAAAAACTTTTCTATTGGTATCTATCTATCTATTTATCTATCTATCTATTTATCTATCAATCTATCTATCTATATATATAATATATATATATATATATATATATATATATATATATGCAGATTCTCTAACAGTTTCAGCACACAATAGTTTAAAAAGTACAAATGGTTGGATGTAAATGAAAATTTTCTATACATATATATATATGGCTGTTCACAGTGATGCACTCTCCTATATGGAGGGAGTAGAGCCCCCCCCCCCCTTTCGTAGAAGTCTATCTTGTTGAGGTAACCACTGGGTTACAGCATTCTGAATAGAGTATATACGATTAAGAAAGTCTACAATTCTCCCTAAATTGCTTGTTTACATCCTCGAGTTAACGTGTTGGAAAGATTTTCTACTATGTTTGACTTTAGTTAGAAATCGTACCATGTGATGCTCCCTCAGTGCGAGTCTATACTTAGATACGTCTATTGACTGGTCTGCGGGTGGGTGGGTGATTACAATACAGTGAAGCGGCTGATAAGCTGTGCAACTTTGAATGCTGACTGTGGGCGAGCATTGTCATGCAACATGGACACATCAGTGTCCTTCATTTCGGGTCACTTTCTCCGCAGTTTCTTCTTCAGTTTGTGTCGTGTCTGTCAGTATCTGTCGACATTAATCGCTGTATTTTGTTCCCTAAATTCCATCAGTACTAAACCGTTATTGGCCTCCAAAACACTGTAAGTATGACCTTTTTGATGGACACTTGAGACTTGAACTCCTTTGGCCGAGCATATGAGGAATGCCACCACCACTCCTTTGACTCTTCTTTCGTTTCAGGGGGAAAGAAACGCAATCATGTGCGTCGTTTCCCGTCACGATTTCATCGAAAAATGGGTTACATGAACAATGTCTAACTTCATCAAGTCGACGTTCGACCTTATGCAAGTCGATCCTTATACCAGATCGACCCATGGGCTACATAGTGACTAGTGTCGTAACACCGCTTTCCTCTTGATCAGCGAAGTTAAGCGACATTACTGGGTTTGGGTAGTAGTAGCTGGATGGGAGACCGTCCTCGCCTCCAGGCGACAGGTGTTTTGGATCCTACATAAAACTGTAGGTCCCCTCCGTTATATGACCTTAGATGTTGCGAAGGAGGTTAAACAACACTATCAATACAGCCTGATCCACCTTATGTACAGGGTGTCCATACCATAAAGTTACGCATCATAGGAAAATACGTTTATGTTGTTTATTTATTTGTTTTATTATTTGTTCGAAATGATTCCCACCAATCTCAAAACATGTTTGTAAACGAAAAAGCAGGTTTCTTTGAATGTTCTTCACCATATTTGGCTTGATGGAGACATAAATAAATAGACATTGCTTATGTTCTATGATGCGTGACTTTATGGACACCCTGTCGGTATATGGCTTTCAAATGAAAATTAAAAGTTTGTTCAGTATTTTAACTGAGAACATACATACATTTCAGATTTTTAATGAAAATGACTAACCTAAGCCTACCAGATCTAACCTAACCTAGCAGCGTAACCTAACCAGGCATAATGTAACGTAACCTAACTAAATTGAGCCTAAAATGACGTAATTTAAACTAACTTAACAGCACTTTAACTGACATGGATAAGGTCGATATTTTCGACAGTA
This sequence comes from Bathynomus jamesi, assembly GCA_023014485.1. Lineage (NCBI taxonomy): Eukaryota > Metazoa > Arthropoda > Malacostraca > Isopoda > Cirolanidae > Bathynomus > Bathynomus jamesi. The sequence goes on from JAJOZX010011484.1 coordinate 115,325, forward strand.
TGCAAGTTCAGGAATTTTGGTGTCGACATTGCATGTCGATATTGTACAAATCGATTTTATGCATATCGACACTGCGCACATCGACATTGTTCTGCTAACCCCGAGAAACCTATCTCCCAGCCATGCGTATTGTTGTAAAACAGCTCTTCGCATGCCTCCACACGGAGATCTGAATTGCATTCCTGAACTACACTCCGACACTGAAAAAAAAATATATATATGTATATACATATATAGGATCAAATGTAGAATTCGGACCCCAGCCTTCTTTAGTTAGCTTTATAAGGCTAACTAACGAAAATATCACGACCTAACCTAACCAATCGTTAGGTTAACTGTACGCCCTTGACGATTGGTTAGGTTAGGTCATGATATTTTCGTTAGTTAGCCTTATAAAGCTAACTAAAGAAGGCTGGGGTCCGAATTCTACATTTGATCCCATATATTTATATATATATATATATATATATATATATATATTTTATATGGTGGTGATGTAGTGGTTAGCATCGCTGATTACAAACCCACCGGCCCCGGGTTCCATTCCCGGCGAAAGCAGCCGGCGCGCAGCTTAACCAGCTGTTCATGCTTCCAGAACAAATAGGTTGGTAGGTAAATCGGTACCTTGGATGGCCTAGTGGTTAGGACGCTGGGCTGTTGATCGGGAGGTCGTGAGATCGAGTCCGGGCAAGGACTTTGTAATTTCTGACCACCCATGGTGGGTCGTGGTTCGAATTCCACGTTAAGCTGTAGGTCCAAGGTGGCGCAACAAATTTGACCTTCATCAGAATGAACAATTCAGGCGGAAGTAAAACCAAGGTTAACCAATGTGTGTGTATATATATATATATATATATGCGCCTCGGTGGTGTAGTGGTTAGCGTCGCTGACTACAAATCCATCGGCACCGGGATCGAGACCCGATGATGGCAGGCGACGCGCAGCAAAACCCAGCTGTTCATCCTTCCACACAATAAAGAAATTGGTTAGTAGATAAATTGGTACCCTGGGTAACCTAGTGGTGAAGACGCTGGGCTGCTGGTGGGGCGTGGTTCGGATTCCATTCTAAACTGTAAGTCTAAGGTGGAGTGAAAAGCTTCACCTTCGTCAGAATGAACAATTCGTGCGCTGGTCTCTCTCCACACGAAGGTCAAACTGGTAACCCCGCTCATATATATATATATAAGCAATTACTTTTCTGAACTCGTGAATTTTAATCCCCTAAAGTTCTCATTCAGAAAGAGGTCACGCTTTTTCCACACTTTTTCTAAAGCACAATTCTTTTTCATTCATTTGTTTCGAGCAGATTTAAAAGGATCTTTTTTTCATTTGATTCTGCTTTGCAGGAACTATATAACTGAGCGAAGACATCTTTTAGGGTGGAGGATAAAGGGGGGGGGGGGTAATTGTTAATCTTCTGGGGTCAAAAATGCATTGCAAAACTGAACAGAATAAGGAAAACTGACTGAGTGAGTGTGTGTGTGTGTGTGTGTGTGTGCATTCGAAGCTTTAGACACAAATTGGCATATATATTCATGACTTGACGATACTTCTAAAGAGTGGAAACGTATAAACTGATGCTATATTTTTAATAGTTTTTCTTCAAACTCATGTTTGAAGAAAAACTATTAAAAATACAGCACTGATAAAAATACAGCACTGATCAACCCACTGGTAATGTTTATTTTTTTTAGGGTATGAATTAAAGGTATGACTGAATAAAACTAATTTTTAGACCATACTAAACGTACACACGACTACCGGAATATGACATCGACAAGAACAAAATTTTAGATAAAAACCGTAAAAATATTATTGAACAAAAGACCCAAATTTTTACATTCAAAACTGGTATAATTATTAAAGAAATACATTGCAATCTTATTTAATCCCTTTTTAGCGAAAACTGATTTTAGTCCCCATGAAAGGAGATCAGAAATGTGTTTACGAGAGAAATGTTAAAAGCCTCATTTGAAATTAATTTCGAAATCCAGCGTAGACAATGGTAGCATTTAATTAAATAACGTTTATCATATATACGAGGCATTTTTTTCATAGCAACGGACGTTTAACGAGTCTATAAAGTAAGTATAAGAATTGGCATGTGAAATTCCAAAGTACATTTTTATTTCATTTATTAAATTTAAAGAGAAATAACGTTTATGAAACACAACAATAGCTTCTTCTTCCTTTGTCAGCAAAAGGTCTTTACTATATAAAAGTTATCTACCCAGAGAAGACCATCTGTTCTCCACAGTTTCGCTTAGAGCGAAATATCACCTATAAGGGAGGGTTGGTTAGCTTTACATCTATATAGTATGCTTGCTTTAAGTTTACGACTTGCAATATTGTCATATATGACCTTATATATATATATATATTATATATATATATAT